>UCOM01000659.1:0-66872 GCA_900474385.1 Ormyrus pomaceus | reverse complement strand
ATAAGATATAATGATTTATATTTTATTTGGCCAAATACAAAGACTTATATGGGAATTTTTAATACAAAATTTTTATCGTATTAAAACTTCCCAAAAACTAGTTTTCTAAAAATTTAAAATGGTTTGATTTCTACCAGGGGCGGTTTGACCGTAATAAACAATAAACAAACATATCTTATTTAACCATTGTCTTATTGCACAGCAAGCCGAGCACCCAATACAATTCAGCTTCTTCAATTTCTCCAGCTAACCGGCAAAACGTAATCCTGCCGAAATGGAAACATCCATTTCCTAATTTTTTGTCGTCGCGCCGAGCGGCCCCCGGAAAAGTGGGCGATAGAGTTGAAATGTCAGTCGATGAGGGGTAAAAATCGCGGCGAGAATTGCTTGCGGTCGAGCGAAATTCGACCTCTCTTTTTAATCCGGTCGAGAGCTTCGATTTCGTTAGAGGGACAGAGGGAGAGCGAGGCGCGCGATCGGAATTTTCCCGCGTCGGAGTCCCGCAGAGCCGCGGCGGGACTTTGCATGTAAATCGTCGTCGGTGCCAAAGGAAAGCGAGGAAAAAAAAAAAGGGCAGGAGACAGACAGGCAGCCGGATGGAGATACGCTCGGAAAATCGCCGCGGCCAATCGGAAAGCGCGCATCGATTCCCCGTTCGGCTCCTGGTGCTTATTACAAGGAAGGAGAGGGAGAGCCGCGGGGGAAAAGCCTCCCTCTCCCCCGAGAGGGAAGGAGAGAGGAAACGAGGAGAGAGGCCTAAATCGGCAGTTCCCTCCTTTTGTTGCCCGGGCCCGTAACTGCTTTCGAATGGCCGAGCGGAGAGAGAGAGAGAGAGCACTGATCTTTTTTTATCTGCTCGCGCGAGATGTAGGCTAAAGTTTTACGGCTCGAGGGGGATTCCTAATTTTTCAAGCCTCGGTCTAGACGATACACGACGGGGTATCGGGGCGAGAGTGTAGGGACGCGGACCGAGGATTATACGCGGAAGTAGTATCGAGCTCGTAAGGATCGGGGAGGGTCGTTATTTATTATTGTGATTTGCTTTTTATTGCGAGGACAGGGCTATTTTTGGATGGATTGGAGTGGCAATTGAACGGGATTACAGGATTTTTAAAGCCAATTATTGGGGGGGAGGGTTCGCTGTCCTTTTAATGCTACGGTATAAATTTCCGAGGATTTTAAGGAGCTTTGGAGATTCCAGTTTTTAGTGTACGAGCGGAAAGTGATTTTGCTAATTGCTTGAACTTTTTATTTACGGAATTTCCCGAGCATTCGTTGAACAGAATTTCGTGAGACGCCGATAAAAGGATTGAAAATTCATGTTTTTTTTCATGAAACAATAAAAATTAAATACAAAAGAAGAATAAAGGAAAAAATAAAAGATTGACGCTTCCTTAAAAAGGCAGTCCTTTGTTATTGGTCCAAGTGTTGATCTTATTCTATAAATCAATGGAACAAATAAAAATTTAGCGTCGAAAAAAAAAAGCAATGAAAGAAACATTTTTCAACGTGCACGAAACGTTTCGCTTTCACTCCGCGGACTAATTGCCATTGTCCTAAAGTCTAAAAAAATAAGCGAACATCAAAACAGTCCGCACTAATAAATCCACCCCGAAACTAATTACAGCGCCGCTCCTTTGTTCCAGAACAATCATGCCGCTGTCAGAGTTCCGCAAGAAGAAGCTGCTCTTCGTCTTCAACACGTTTTTCGGTGAGTATCTCTCAAAGTATTTTCCCCGTCATAGTTCTCGATCGATGCCTGCTACCGAAGGCAAAAGAGAGAGAGAGAGAAAAAAAAAAGAAAGACGAGGAAGGCGAACGAATCGCTGGCGCACCGAGAAAAACAACAGAATAGAAAACGAGGAGGAGGCGGAGACCGGAATAAGAAAGACCACGAGTCTCGGGCATAAAGTGGAAAACGATTGTTCGCGAGAGAGAGAGCCTTTCGGCGCTTCGGTTCTCTTTATTTTATCGCTATAGCTTCGCGGACGGCGTGGAAAAAAAATCGCTGAAAAGACGGAAGAGGAGGAAGGGGGGGGGGGTACAGGGAGAACATAAAGGCCCGGGGAGAACTTGACTCTTGCGGCGGGCTCCGGGAAATTAATTTGCATACCGGAAGCCCGCGGGGAAAAAGGAGAAACCGGGAGGACATTTTCTGAGCGGCGAGCGCGAAGCGAGATTCCTTGAGAAAGAGGCGGATGTGGGGGTGGGGGGGGGGGGGGTGGCAAGAAAGGGTTGCCGGTACGATGAAGCGGAAGGCTAATTGTTGTTTATTGGGGATGCGGAAGCGCCTCGCTGAGGAAGGAGAAATTCTTCGGGCCTGGAATTTCTGCCTAATCGGATTTATAGCACTATTCGTTATAAGCTTCCAGGTGTATTTCGTTCCGCGAAGCTTTTAATGGTTTAACCTTTAGACGTCGGAGCGAATTAATCAAATCCTGTGTCTTGAATTTTCTTTTTTTTTTTTTTGTTGCTTGTTTTTTTTTCTTATTTAAATAGAGGAGGGCGAAAAATTAAATATCGAGCTGCAGATTTGATTCAATTTTCGATTCTTTCGCATCGCCGCACTCAATGTCTCAATTGAATTGTGATTTAGATAAGAAGCTGAAATCTAATTCTTTCAGTTAAAAGATAATATTTCTTATTTAACTTGAAAAAGTATAAGTAAAGTTTTAATCACAAATCCGTATTATAGGATACATTTATATTGGATTTTTCAATTGACAGATATTTTTAATTAAAACTTTAAGTATAATAAAATACTTTCTCATAATGTTTGTAATATAAAAAGCTGGTGTATTTAAATAAAACGAATATTGATTTAGCGAGGCTCATCGTTAAAATACATATAAAGCTCAATATCTAAATTACGCTGGAAAATAATTGTATACGTAAAATGTTTTAAGTAATTTAGCGTCTGATATCACTGCAATAGCTTCGTATTTTAAACGCAGATCTCCACGTAAAAAAACTCAAATAAAACAAAAGCAAAATTCTGCCGCGATAAAAGGTACACGCAAAACGAAACGCTTCGAAAGTATAGTAGTAATTACAAGTTTCGACCCTCAATCTGTTGGAAACGTGAATTATAAAAAAAAAAAAAAAACAAGCAGCGCGAAATTAATTTCTATCGCGTCGCTCGAAATAATAGACTTTCCCAGTGCAAAGTAAGAAAAATGCAAGCCCCTATTATAAAATTACATGTGTATTCAATTAAGGTCGACCGGCTATCTCGCTTTATTATACCAAGCCGTCGAGTCTCTCGCAATGAATAACCTAGACGCCCTTTGCTTTCTTTTTATTTAATATCGACCCGATCTACTTAACATTCTTCCATTCTTTTACCTTTCCACGAGGTTAATTATAATCGCGAGGGGGAAAATAATTCAATAAAACTAACTCAGGCGCGCCCCGCGTCCAGCCTTGCCGAGCGCTTCAATGGGGCGCGCCTAAAACTTCCGCAATTCGTCTCCTTTTCATCCGAACAATTTCACAATTAATCAACAAGCCTTCGAAAGTTTCGCGAGCGCGCTGCCAGGGCGCAAAAACAAAATAACAGAGAGGGCACAATCGAACGGCTCTCGGTAACGGTAAAAAGAAATCAAAAACAAGCTCCGGGGCCCCAAAAACGAAAGACGGAACCGAGGTTCGCTCTTTGAAATTCTTGTTTGAAAGAATTCGTTGCGCGACTGGAGGAAAAAGGACGAACGCCGCTGCTGGACTCTCTTTGCCGTTAAAACTGTTTTCTTTTTCTGCGCTCTCGCCGTTTAAATTCCCTTTTGAAGAATGAATTTTTCTATTAAAATACTCCTCGAATGTGCGCGAATTTAACGCGCGCTGAAAGTAAGTCCGTGGAGTTGCTCTCTCCACCTTTTGTTAAATTTCGTAACAGGTTTTAATAAAAATTTTAAATATTCCCTTTGCCATTCTTACGGAAAAATTGCGTTTAGAATTTTCGCAGCCGTGTTACATTTTTTACTTAGAGCAATGCATTGACTATTATTCGTAATCAATTAAGCATAACAATTCACAGTTGCGAGTATACAAAGCGGTTTCTTGATATAAAATTGGCAAATTCATAATATTCAAGTGGAACCAGCCGTGTATGGTAAGACGACAAATCTCCAGCTCGTTGCAACATTTTAACAAAGCCGTCCCTAAAAAACATAAAAAAACCTTCCCAACCCCCCCACAATCGAACGAACATTAACCCTCTTTCACCTCGCCGATGGATACCACACCCGAAACTAAATCCTCCGAGCGAACCGCCGCGTGTCCGCCTTCCGCGAGCTCGGAATCTTTTCCTCGAAAAAGCTCGGAGCGCCGCTCTCGCAAAGCCGCTCTCTATCTCTCTCTCTCGCCGGCGAGATAAAAAGCCGCGACTCGCGTCGCTCCCGAGGCCCCGGCGATGTGCATCATCACGCCTGGCGGCTCTCATTAGCCAACCCCCACGGCTTTCTTCGCCTCCTTTGACGCCGCTCTAAACATAACTCCGTGAAGCGCGCGGGGAGAGAGGGAGAGAGAGGGCATTATGTCAGCCTTCGATCGCCGGCGAGAGAGAGAGAGAGAGAGAGAGAGAGAGCGCACGTCTTGCGGCACGTGGGAGCTCCGTGCTCTCCTCTCCCTGTAATTTGATAAAGCGCGATTGATTTTACGCCGCCCGTCGCGACTCTGCGTTAAAAATAAATTTCGAGGGGTGATCGCGCCGCTGCCGTTGCTTTAAGAGAGAGAGAGAGAGAGTCGGTCGCCGAGAGGACAACACGGGATCTGCGGATTCGTTCGTTGCGGGTTTAGCGCCGCCGCTGGTTATCGCGGAAAACAGAGAGAGAGAGAGGCGGTGTGCGCGCGAATTAAGCTGCGAAATTGAGGCGCAGTCGACCGCGCGGAGTATAACCTACATGTTTCGCTAAAATTTACTCTCTCTCTCTCTCTCTCGCCGCGATGCTTTTTAGCTGAATTGTTTAAATAATGATAAGACCTCGCCGCTGTGTTTGATGTTTTGCCCGACCGCGGACTTGAAATTAATCTTCCTCGTCGGGTTGCTATTTTTTTTTTATTCGGATGCAATGTTTTAATTAAAAAATGTATTTAATCGCGTGGATTTTATAAATATATGTTGCGGGCAAAGGTCGTGCGGCTCAAAAGTGAATTGTCGGGCAATTTTAATTACAAAAATAATAAATATAATTTAAAAAAAAAAAACTGATTTTACCGCCGTTTCCAATTTTCGCCGGAATTCTAAAAAGCGTATTGAATAATTAAAACAGCCACTCGCGGAGACGGAAAAGAATTTCAATGGCGCGAATGAAGTCTGTTAAAATAAAAAAAAAAAAGCCTCGCGGGCGCACAAAGCAAATTAATGTTCTTGCGGGAATGAAAATCATGTTTAAACTTTGTCAATTATTCAAGCGGCCGGGTTTTGAACGATGTTTTGCAGGGGCCGCGGCGTCGAAGAATCCGAGAGCGCTGACAACTCGTTCGAATGTCATTTTTCAAAATTTAATAAAAGATATTAGCGATGAATCTTCTTCAATCGCTTGATAAATGAACCCGACTCGCGCATTATAACTAGTTTGCATTTATCTCCGATGTTCCTCTTTGTCTTTTTTTTTTTTAATTTTCACTCTTTATTCATAATCCTTAATAACGTCTGGATGTCGTCGGACTTAAAGATCGAAATGAATTCTAAAGTAGAGTTATTATTTTATTAAGGAATTGATTTTGCATGAATTATTATTCATTTGGAGTACATTCATTTTTGCGCGGCAATTTGAAATGTAAAAATTTTTCAAATCGTTTCAGTTCAATTCTTTTGTAACACATTTTTTATACCCTTGACTTCTTTCATTTACTCTGGAAACAAAAATTGCATAGAAATTTTGTTTAAAAGAAAAAATTAATTAATTAAATAATTTTAGTTTAATGCCAAGTTACACTTGAGTGCTTTAGATCTTTACTTTTAATTTGTATTTACTTTGACGAGTTTTATATTAAAAGGTGTCATAGATTTAACGTCTTCATAAATGTAAGATTTAATTGCCGGCTTGCAAGTTTCATTAGTCACCCCAAAACAGAATAGCATCGTTTCCCAAAACTTCTCAGTCCTCGCTATCAAAAGTCAAATCTAATCGTCGATAAATAAATATTACCGCCGCTATCGGCCGACATAAACCGGGAAAACATTAAAACCCCCGAAGATGACAATAATCGGAAAAAAAACGACATAACAGAGCCGCTTAACCCTCGTAATCTCCGCCAAAAAGCGAGGCGGCAGTTAGAGCCGATCATCTCCAGCGGTCTTCCTATATATATTTATATATAGGAGGGAAAATTGTTCGTGACAGTAACCCTCGCAGCGACGCCTTACGCGATCGTTCGCTCGGCGCCGGTTGGGGTGACAGTAAGTCAAGGCTCGTTGCGGCCACTTGAGGAGCTTCGCAGGCCGCGAGTTATTAAGCCGCGCTCGAGTGCGCATCAAAGATTTATATCGCTCTCCCCGGGGCCTTTATCGCATCCGCGTCCTCGAGGCCTCTTTTTTTTTTTTCATTGCTCTCGAGAGCTACCGTCGAATTTTGCGGTCGGAAGTAAGCGCGAGAGTTTTGCGATAATCCTCGTTTTATCGCGTACCTTATATAATTTTATACAACTGCGAAATATTAAACTTTTACAAGCTGGTATATGAATATTGCCGAGAGCTGTAATGTCGACCCTCGAAGTATCATATTCTCGCGATGCAGACGCGATTCCGAGATACGCTACAAGCTACGAAAGCAAGTTTAAGAGCTCATTTATGCGGACGTCTCACGCAGTTCCGCGCGGCGCAGAGATGAGAAAATTGCAGCCGCGCGACGCGAGTGCAATCTTATACCGACTCGGCAACTAAATCTCTTTATCGCCGCGCGCGCTAACTGTTTCTACGCTCCTCCTTGGGCAGCCTCTTCCGCATAATGGCAGATACTCGGACAATGCGCGAGGAACTGGGTTTATGGAGCATGAATCAGCGGCGACTCGCCGCGCGGCGAGCCGCTCGATTTCTTCGCGATATCGTATATACCAGCACCCTTTGATATATACGTAAGCCGAAGAAATACAGCGAAGCGATTCGAAAATATTTTTTTTCCAAATGCACCACTCCCCGCATACATATATATCCGCGCGCTGCTCTCCTTCCTCGTTGGGCGCTCCTCCGCCCGGAGAGTGGGGCGATAAAATGCGGCACAGCCTCGATTCGCTCGCCTGACAAATCCAGAGTGGCGCTCGATGTACATATATATATGATGTAGCGGCCTCTCTCCCGCGAGGAGATATTCGCCCGGTTATGCCGCGAGATTTAGGGGCGTTTTATTGACAGGGAAAAAGCGATCGAGCCCCGGATGCCGCTTGATTAGTGATCGCCGAGCGTTTCACTCTTCGCGTTTCGGCGCGACGAGGAGAGTTATATTCGGCTTGCGAGCCGTTATTTTATTGATATACGCTCGTTAGGTGACTGTCTGCTTTGCGAGGCGGTTGTAATGAAGTTTCGCCGCGGCGATAAGCTTGTTGATGACTGATTTCGGGGCGCCGGGGGGAGATAGCGAGAGTTGGATCGCTCGTATTTTTGTGCTTGGATATATGTGCGATGTATTATTAAAGCGGAATGAATACTTGGGGATTGCGAATGGCGCGAGATGTGCTTTTGGAGGGAAGTTTTGCGGTAATTAAATTTGAATTATCAGCTTTCACACATACGTTGCTAAGCTTTTGTTGCTTTAGAGGATTACGTTTTTGTTTTTGGATATTTTGGTGCTGAAATAAAAATGCATTTTTATTGAAGATTATTCGCAATCATGCTTTGCTTGTACAATGTCAAATATTAAATCCGGTATTAAAACAGATGCCGCCGTACTAACATGAAATATGTCTTGCTTGCTGTAACGGCTGTAATTTAAAAAAAAAAGTTTTATACTTTAACCATTTTTTTTATTAAAACTTATTTACCAGTCAACAAAACTACTTATAATGCTATGCAATACATTTCATAATCAGACCGCACCTTCAGGTTATAAAATTTGAATAAAAATTCACGAAAATAAGATACTTTTTTTCACGAACAAAAAAGACAACAGTTTTACATGAGATAAGAAGTCGTTTCTAAAACTGATTTTACAATTCTTATCTTAAGAGGAAGCTGTTTTACGATATTTACCTTCGCTGAATATGTGCGCTGGTTTTTAAAAGTTTATTACGCCAAATGAATTTTTGCGGAAACTTCAAATTACAGCCACTGAAAAGATAATGGAAACTTTTAACGACCAACGTGAAAACCGTATCTGCCCTCTTTAAAGCCTTAAATTAAACATCATCATTAACAAAACTCCCAATGCTGAAAAAAAAAACATT
This sequence comes from Ormyrus pomaceus, assembly GCA_900474385.1. Taxonomy (NCBI): domain Eukaryota; kingdom Metazoa; phylum Arthropoda; class Insecta; order Hymenoptera; family Ormyridae; genus Ormyrus; species Ormyrus pomaceus. Next base: position 58,493 of record UCOM01000659.1, on the reverse strand, counting down.
TAAAATTTAACTACCCCGAAGGAAAATAAAAAAAAAGACCCCCCTTCTCCGAATCGTCAGAAATCTCCTAAAACCTAAGCATCTTCCTCGCAGCCACTTTCGCGCGCAATCTCTCTGTTTAATGCAGCAATAACGGCGGAACGACGGTAATTGATAGCGCGCACCTTCCCCGCGGCCGCTCCACCTTCGCAGCCACTTCCCTCCGCGAGAGCCCTGCAAAAAAATATCCCGAGACTCGTCCTCTCGAACGACCTTCCTCCCCCCGCGCGCGACGAGCGTCAGTACACACACACCGGCGACGAAATTAAGATCGCGCGCATCAGCGCTCGTATCAACATTCACTATGAGAATAATTAATCCCTCCGGTGCAGCGGGGGAGGGGAGGGGGGGCTCATATCGCGCCGCGAAATCGCCGCGCAAAGTGCATGCATTAATATCATCGCGAAAGCACGGCGGCCTCCGATATCCACAAAGAGGGAGAGAGAGAGAGAGAGAGAGATAGAGACTAATGACGCGACGGGCGATTCAAGAACGGAGGCCCGGCAGCGCGAAGGGAGGCAAGGGAGCGGGCCCCATTGTCGGGGCGCGGAGGCTCTCTCCTTTCTTCGCGGGACGACGAGCCGCGTCGGTCGCACGTTTCGCGCGCGGAGAGAGATTTATGGGCGCGGTGCCCGGCCTGACTTGGCTCGGCCTCGTCGAGCCATATCCTTTTCGACTCCTCTTTTTGCGCGGCCCTACTCTCTATTTCGCCGCGTCTTTCTCCGCGGGCGAACGAGACGAAGAGAGAGAGAGAGAGAGAGAGGAAGGCGACGGGAGAAAAGGCCTGCCGACTGCAGCACGGGAAATGTTTAAATAGAGGGGGGAGCCATCCGCGAATGGGTCGGAGACGTCGGGGCTATTTTTCTGTGGCTTCTTACTTTTTGAAATGTTGGATTTTTCAGTCCTAAAGCAAATTGCCTCCTTTACATTGTCGGGACAGAGAGAAATTGCGGGGCACGTGGCTGGGCCGCGTTTAATTTTCTTCTCGCCTCGCGTGCAGGTGTGCTTTGAAAAATTCGTTCGCGGGATGTAAAGCAAGTATTTAATCGGCGAACGAAATATAAATTTATATAATTCCGATTTAATGAGAAGCAGAAGCGATCGAGAAATAAGAAGCGACCGAAGCACCAGGATGAAAGAAACGCAAGCGAAGAGATTAAAAGCGAAGATTCACGGTTACAGAGCAGCTAAAACGAAGTAAGGGCGAGAGAGAAGTTTTTCGGGGAATCAAGCGTCGAAGTGCAGAAGCGGGGCCCCGAGTGCTTTTTCGAAATTCAAATTGGCTCTCGCCGAGAGGCGCTTTAGAGGACAGACTTCTGAACTTTATCCCTGATTACCGGGGCTCTCGGGCGATAAATTTTTTGCGCCCTCGAAACTTGCAATATAAATCCCCCGGAATTCCGCGCGGAATAACAATCGGACCCCCTTCAACTCCCCCCGCCCCCATCGACTTCCACGATTTTTCACTTTATTAAAAATGTCCCTCTGCGTTCGCAGATGTCAATCAGAGCGGATCGATCGACATCAAAGACTTCGACCTGGCGGTTCAGGTGAGTTTTGCTCGATTCACACCGATCGTCGATCGGCGAAAATACGTTAGTAATCCCGCGCCGCTTTGTTGTTGCAGAGAATCTGCGAGGCGCGAGGATGGGCCGCCGGTCACCCCAGATTCCAGCAGACGAAGGACACCTTGAACAAGGTCTGGGACGGCCTGCAGAAGAGGGCCGACGCCGACAACGACGGCCAGGTACATTGATAAAGCATACGTCCTTACAGTATTCAGGCCTGCTCCGCGTAATGGGGGAAGTTTCGTCGCGGTCTGAATTACTAAGCGTCGGGATTATCGACTTTGCCGCCGACTGGGTTTTCCTTAAGTTACGAGATCAATATCGGGTTAACGAGCGGGATTTCGAGCGATTTACTTACCGACAGTATAACGATTGTCCGAATAATTTTTCCAAAAAGCTTTCGAAAATCCTTCCCGTAATTCCGAAGCATTTTCCCGGACGCCGCCGAGGGTGCAGCAATTCGCAGTGAACGTACATAATTCAAACCCGCCGGCGGGCCGCAAGGACGTTCCCTCGCGCGGGATTCGGGTGTAAAAATCGCGGCGCGCACCTTTATCTCGCCGAGCTCGCATAGCTATCCATTTGCGGGCCGCGCGGAGGCCGCGCCGTATTTTCCTCGGAAACAATTTAGCCGTTAACGCTCGGCGCGCGCGGCACCTTCGAGAACGGGCGAGACCCGGCCGGAGTGCCGAATAAATAACACCGGAGAGATCTAGTTCAAGAGCCGCCGCCGCCGTCGCCGATGCCGATCCGCGGCCGGTCGCTGTTCTGTACGTCAAAACGGAGATTCGACGTGTATATATGTATACACGTAAACTCGGCGTCTTATTTGCATTAGTCATCTCTCGTCGCGCTGAGTCAGCCAACGAAATCTCTCTCTCGCTCGCGATGTATATTCCCTCGAGTGGTTAAGTGGCTTAGATTGTCGGGAGCGCTGAATGGATAATCCATTAGACAAATTGTCCGCGCGCGCGAGGACAAAAGTCGCGCAGGCAACTCGTACGTCGCAAATTGGCGCACCCCACGTATACGGCGTGTACTCGCAACGGCGGCGGGGGCTTTATTTCTAAGAGACGTCGGACGAGGGGGCATTGATTAATCGTCTGATGGTGGTGGTGGGGGGACCTTTAAACGGCTCTTTGCAGATCAGCCGGGACGAATGGTACTCGATGTGGGAAGAGTACGCCAAGGATCCGGAGCACGCCGTCGAATGGCAGCAGACTTACATGAACCTCGTCTTCGACCTCGAGGACACCTCCGGTGAGTTTCAGATTTATTTCCCTTTTCGCGGAAGGCCGCGGACGTTTGACGTGTATCTCGTTCGATATCTGGAGGAGCTGAAAATTGCCACCGGAAGATGAGGAGAGACTTACGTTTATACGTATTATAAGTGACGACTTTTGCGTCGCAAAAGTCCGCGTTTGAAAGTCAATCTCCTCGGTGCAGTTTCAGCGGGATTTATTGAATTACGCAGATAACAGTTTATTGATGCGAGCGGAGATTCAATTTATTGAGCTAATGGACATAATGCACTAGTTGACGTTGCGCAGGTAAAAGACGCCGTTATTAAATTTTCCCGTCCGCGAGCCGACTGCCCCGTAATTAATTAAAACATCGATATTCATTTATTCGCATAAAAGCGCCTGCAAAACTTTGCTAAACCTTTTAACCCCGCGGCAAAAAGCTTCGCGAACAAACTAGATTAAAGCTTGTACATGCTTCCGCGAGCCCGAAATCAATTCCCTCCGCAGCAAAGGGTAAAAAAGCCTATAAAAAAAAAAGACGAAGGATCATATTCCGTACAGCCAACGTAATTTCGAAGCGTCGACGACTAACCGCCGCTTGTTTCCGTCGTTCCAGGTGACGGCTCGATCGATGAGACGGAATTCAGCCAGGTGTGCAGAAGCTACGGCGTCGAGGAGAGCGAGTCGCGGGAGGCCTTCAAGAAGCTTCAAGTCGTAAGTTTCTCCCCCCCCCCCCTCCCACCCTCCTCTTCCCCAGTTCCGCGCTTTCGATTAACGCGTCTCTCTGCGTTGGCGAGCAGATCGAGAGCGATACTCGTAAATGGATCTCTCTCTCCCGGCCGAGATGCTATATAACAATGGCCGGGGCCATTTTTCAATCGCCGGGAAGCGAGAGCTTTCTTCGCTCTTCTGCTGACTTTGATTTTGATGAATACTTTATGAATATCGGCTGCTTCAAGCTTTGTGCTTGAGGGTCGGTCGGCAATTCTTTTCTTTTTTTTTCTTTTTTTTTCGTTGTTTTGTAAATTTTAGGTTGACGGATTGATAAACGCACTCTTCGACTAACTTTGAGTTTAGTAAGAGAACCAAAGTAAATAATTATATTTTAAAAAAACAAACTAAATCATTATTATACTCACATTAAAAATTTAAAATCAATCTATAAATAGCCGATCGTACTGCCACAATAATTTGAAATAGCTTTGACCAAAATCTGTACCAGCACTGCAGCCCCCCCTAAAGTAAACGGCATTCCCCATTCATCCGAGCAAACTCTCATCCGAGCAATTTTGCAGGGCACCGAGGTGACACGCGACAAGTTCGAGAAGCTCTGGGTCCAGTTCTTCACCTCCGACGATCAGAGCACACCGGGCAACTTCATATTCGGCAAGACGTCCTACTAAATCGCTCGGCGTCGCAGTCATTATATACGAGAGCATACTCAGCAGGCGACGTTTACTCGTACTAACCGCTTAGACAACGGCGAGGACGACATAATATACATTATATTTGAAGAACGCGATGGCCGCACCACCGAGGCAGCACTTACATACACACACACGCATACACACACACACACACAAGCACACATACACACGAGAACAGTTGTAAAAACCTTTGAGAAAAAATAAACTGTACACGCGCATGAGAAAACAAAAAAAAAAACAATAGGCATTTCGTGGATATAATAACACCGAGAGGCGGCCGTCCGCGTCGAAAGCGCGGATCGGCTCCTCGTACCGCTAACTAATGCTGCTAATGCTTTTGCTCCGCTCTTTTTACGCGACGATCGGACGTCGCCGCTCGTCGTTTCAGATTTTAACGCTTCCCTTGCGCGCAGCTCCCTCCCGTTTTTAAACGAACCCCCCCGTTATACCTTTAATTCTCCTTGGTCAATTTAACAAATATATATACTCCGTAATTCCGTTTCCTTTTGTCTACACCCCCGGCCGCCCCGAGTCGAGTGCTCTCTTTCGTTTGAAATCGATCAAGGTATATAAAGCGGAGAGGTATACGAGAGATGGAAAATTTAAATCGACGTTCCTACATCGCGCACCGTATATCAACAATGTCAGCGAGAAAAATTAAGATAAACCAGGTGGATTACGAATGTATTGTGTCGCGTTGATTTGATGTCTCAGTGTTTTCATTCCATTGCTGTAAGAAAAAAAAAAAAATCAATAAAGTACATGCAAAACGCTCGAATTGCAAATGAATCTAACGAATCCAACAAGACGTGCCGGAGCAAAAAATAAAAAAAGAAAAAAAAAGAAAAAAAAAGCAGATAAAACGTGTATTTTTTTCCTTCGTGTAAACAGAGAAGCATCTGATTGTATCTACATATCTTCGCGGTCGTGAAAGAGAGAGAGAGAGAGAGAGAGCGCGAATTCTCTGCAGATGTATTTTGACCGGCGATCAGGCCGAGAACACCGCACCAATGCAAAATTGATAATATAGCCAACAAAGTGGAATATTTTAGTATTCGTATAAAGTTTTAACGGGAAAGAGAGAGAAGCTAATTACTCCGTAATCTTAAATTCTATATAAATAATGCATAGGCGAGATATTTTTCGATTAACCGATTGTGCGTGGAAGAGACGAGGAAAGAATGCGGAACGATGCGGTTACCCTGTAACGGCAACAAAAAAAAAAAAAAAAATATTAAACGATCGCGGGAAGTGACGAGGGAGTGTAAGGAACGATCGTCTGATGCTCTGAAATTTCGAGAGAAGAGAAACAAAGTAATGCGCTAAGTGTACAATGTTGTTACGTCGAAATGTATGTTTTAACGAATATATAGTAAATATATTTCTCCGTTGAAACAAGAATAAATATATTATATATATGTAATCATAATTGTCATTTAAAGGTTATCGTGTAATGAAAATGTCATTAAGTATATTTAAGTAAGAGAGCTGAAAGAAAGTGGAAAAGTCTCGAAGGCAGAGGGAGGTGCAATTCCGAATCTCGCGAGGAGCAAAAAATTTCGAAACGAAACTAAAAAAAAAAAAAAAAAAAAGACCCATACATTCCAGGCGGGATTTCCGCGAGAGACGAGCGCGAGTAGTCGAAGATACGAGAGCGAGTCGAGTTTTGTCAGGTTTTCTCTTGCTGCTGCTGGCTTTCCGAAACGTCGATCACTGCCCAGAGAGAGAGAAAGAGAGAGAGAGAAACGCGCCGCTAAGTCGATCCTCATCCATAAATCCGCGTAGTCGTATCAAAAATAAAAATAAAAAAAGCCCGAGGAAAAGGAGGAGCGATGAATTTTCAACGGGATTTAAAGGATCGTGGTGCGGAGGGCCGCCAAAGAGTGATTCGACGCACGACAAACTCCTTTCTTTTTCCTGTCCGTACATTAGCGAAGGATCGACGTCCATCCGCTTTTACTAATAAGAAATCGATCTCTTAACGCCGCGGGCAAAATCAAAATCGCGATTAGTCGCAACGCGGAAAAGCCGGTCGCGGGGCTTTAAGGGATCGCAGATCGCGACTATACGAGATTCTTCCTATTCTTTGCTATTGCGGCTTAAAAGTGGTAGCTTACTGGGCATTTGGTTTCTTCGGTTACTGGATTTGCGTTTATTGTCACCTGGAGTTGATTAATGTAAAATGAAGGGACGTGAAATTTAATCTTCCTTGTCGATTTTCTGGCTCGATGGTAGATGTTTATGTCATTGCTGTTCATAATTTCTGATTGTAAATGTAAACATACTTGAATCTAAGATGAAAGCCTGTCGAAATCATCGACTATGTTACATATGATAATAATTCTAAGTGAATATTAATATATAGTGTATCGTTTGACATGTGAAATAATTTATCAGAGTAAATAAATCGATATTTGCCTTGAGTTGCTTAAAATGATATGGTGCGTTTTTATTTACCCTCCTCTTAACTTGTACGTTTATGTTTTCTACGCGAAATAATTAATGATTAACTAAGACACTGAAATTACATTGTTTTTGTAAATGCAGAACATTCTTTTGATAAAATACCGGAACGCATTTTCGTATAATTTAGTTTCAAGTGTAATGGACTGCAAAGTTTCATGGGTCAGAGCTTTCACAAAGAGCTGTTTCATTTGTTATTAAACGCGGATTAAGTTTCACAAAGTTAGCTTAGAATGTTAAAGAGTAAAACGAATTTTATAATATAATGCAATTTAACTTCAAAAGTCATGCTGTACATACGTAATTTAAGAACAAATAGAAGATTGCTGCCTTACCGGCTCTCTACCTTATCTACTTGAATTAAATGCAGTGACACCAGCAAAAGGTATATGATCAATGCTGGATAACTACCCTTTCTATCTTCTGGTAACAACAAATTTTAGCAAATATTAATATTAAAAAACAATTAGTCCCCAACTTTTCTACGGAAATTACGTGCAAATTATGAATCTAATAAAATTACAAAATCATATAGGTCGGATAGGTTTTAGGGAAGATAGGATAGAAAATGATTTAAAAAATTAATAAATTTAACACGCTTTTATTATTTTTTAATAAGCATGTATATACGAAATTTTAATAATTTAGAAAAACAAGGGGAATAAGTTTTTAGCCGTCAAAATTTGCCGGGGTAGTACAAACATCATTTCCATTTCCACTTACTTAACACTAACAATAAATAAGCTAATGCTCTATTTCTGTACTTTGAACGAGCCGTACCCAAAGCGTCATCTAATTATTGCACGTTTAAGTCATGCAGATAATATTTATGCAATAAGCAAAGAGTAATGTCGAGGGAATCTTCTCTAGACATACTGTTTTATGCATCCTATCAATCGATCGTAGACAATCTTTCTAGCATTCACAGCCCACATAAAATCCAAGTGATTAAAACTCTGTACAGGAGCTCTTTCGAAAGCTACCACGTTTTTCAGTGTATTCCTTAATTTCGTAACGTCCTAAAAAGATTATTAAAAATAAATGTATTAACCGGATTATGAAAATTAGCCTCTTACCCTGACATTGGCGTAAACATCGTCGGCTGAATAAAATAGAGCCTGTTTTGCGGTGACTTTCGACAAATCGTAAGAAGGTGCCGAAAATGATCTGTATTTGTTAGAGATTCCAGAAATTTCAGGAATATAATTGCAGAACTTCCCTGAAAATAGGATTTAGTGTTTTTGAACTTATGTATGCAACTTTTTTTATACTAAAGATCATAAGATGTTTTCAAGATATTATCGGAGTTGATACTTAAGATTGTAAACAACTTTAGTCCACATTTTTATAAGCATAAAATACATATTAAAAATGCTAATTAAATGGATCCTAATGTAAGGAACTTGAATACTTGATAGAATACTTGATCGTTGATATCAGCTATCAAGCGCAATAACTTTCATCGTTAAAAAATATGTAAGAATTCATTACCGGTTTTAATCATTTGATAATAATGATCGACTGTATTAAGTGAAGTTCCTGCAGGTACATGAGCCAAAATTGTTGGAAGAGTCGTCTGCAAAAAATTCAAGAATTGAGTAATCGTCAAATGATAAGCGTCCAAATTTAAATGTTCAGAAGTGAAAAATACACTTACGATATTAATATTATTAATATTAACGACTGTACTTAAAAATCCTCGACATAATTGTCTTCCTGATTCGTCTGCGCAAACATCTTTGCCTAGAATTTGTATAAATTTTGATTGCGGAAGTATTTGGTAAACACGTTTAGCAAGGACCAATGCCTGTAAGTACAAAGTTATTTATCATAATCAACCAACGATACGACTGAATTTTTTACTAAACTACCACTAAGCTGGAATAAAAATTGTTCAATTTAATTTTTAAACATTTTAAGCAGGAATTAAATTTGATTTACCTTCGCTGGTTCTGCAAGTGTTAAAAGTACGTTAAGCAGGGGTGAGTACGGAGGAGAAAAATAGACTACAGGAGCAATGTTAATTACAAGATTGATTTTCTCATTGTACTCTGGCCTCGTGGACAACAGAATGTAACTCAAGGTAGTTCCCATCGAGTATCCAATGTAAGTTACTTGACTTTGACTAGTCTTTTCCAATACTGTGTCTATAAATTTAGGTACATCTATCGCGCCCATTTCGTGCATGCTGTTGTCAAATGAAATAAATGCTCAATCAATTTATTCATCTCTCTTATAAAATAATGTAAATTTGAGTTTTACATATATGTTCATTATGTTGCAAATTTGGTTCGTTGCATATATATATTCATCCCTATCCTAATTGGTAAAATTTTTGTTTATTACCTGAAGTTCCAAAAATGCCTGTTAGATGGGTTATTTGAATATTTGACATGGCGTTTTGAATAAGTGTTGCCTCTGCAATTTCCTAGCCAAACGTCGTAGCCCAAGTCCGCTAGATAAAATGCTAATGGACCAAAAAGATTTCATTTTAACAATTTCTTATTTAAAAGTAGCGTAAAAAGGAGCCGTAGTAAATATTTTGTTCAAGCTATCATAAAATCTATATTCTACTTGATGTTTATAAGGACGAATAGAAGACAAGATTGAAAAATATTACTAAATGGCATATAATTGATTCGCAAATGATACATCATCCTGTCATTGGCCAAGAGTCGAATAAATTTTTCTTATTTTTTTAACTAAATTTTTACAGTACACGAAAGCGATTCAAAAACTGTAAGACAACTTACTGAGAGCTTGTTCTGGTCCTAGTACAACGTGAAAATCAGATGATCCAAACAGACCGTGCTGCAAGTACACGACTGGTTTCCCCGGAGCCTTTGGACTCGACGGACTTCCACTGATTCGATGCAACGTTAAGATATAACCGTCGTGCGTTTGAACTTCGTATTCCTCCGCCGTGTATCCATCGTATTGCTCGACAAGGCCGATCTAAAATGTAATAATTAATAGTACTTATATTTTATTAAATGTGAAATATTAATCCAAAACCACACTTCTCTGTAATATAACTTCCTAAAATTATATTTAATTTGAAAAATTGCATAAATAACAACAATTAAAAACCACCAGCTTCTATCGTGTGAACTAATTTGTGACAGAAACAATGACTATTTAATAGTTATTCTTTCAGTCAAAAAAGCAATTATTACTTACAAAATCAAGAACAACATTTTCTCCTGATCTTCTATTGCGCTCTTCCACTGTTCTTACTCTAGTAATATTCTGATCTGCACTCAGAAGTTTTTCTATTATGAATTGCCAGGTAGCGAAATTTTCCGAGATGACCAGCAACAAACAAAACAAAATTGCAATGTTCCTGAACATTTTCTATATTTTAAGTAGCGTTTCCCGAGTTTTTGTGTCCAAACGAATATAAAATCTAAATCATGAAAAAAAAATGCTCGCCAAAGACATTTAAAGGGAAAAGACTGCAGATTAGCAAATATTAATTTTTTATTATTGACATTCATTTTTATTATCGTATTATTTATGCATGAAGTCATAAAATAATTCTTACTAAGTTGATAATCAAAGAAATTCCTAATCAAACATCGTGTATTCATAAAATAATAAATTTAATATCTACAACATTGAAAACGTAGTTTTATGTACACAATAATTACGTATACACTTGTTGCACGAACGATAACATGTCGTTATGTACAGGTACAAATTGTTCATTTGATCGATGAAGCAAACAAACAGTATGAACAAATATTGAAGTATCCTTTTCACCCAAAAATTTAAAAGTAATTAGGAAGAAATAAATTTTTAAACAAAGGCCTTGATAAATGTTAATAAAAATTATGAGAAGTTACATCAAAGACAAAATATTATCGGAGGGATCTAAATCATGCGCATCTACTTGCTAAAGTATAGCACATGGAGTACAGTTGGCGTAATATAATAATCAAATTAATAAACTTTGTGCTGATATATTACGCAGGTGCTTATTATTTTGAAATGCAAATTTTCAAAAAGTCTGGTGAAATTGTCTATCTTCTTTAGGAATACTGCTTTATGCATTCTATTACTCGATTGTAGACGATCGTTCTAGCATCCGTCGCCCACATAAAGTCCAAGTGATTGAAGCCCTGAGCCGGAGCTTTTTCGAAGGCTACCACGTTTTTCAGTGTATTCTTTAATTTTGTGGCGTCCTAAAATGATTATTAAAAATAATAAATGTTCATTGGATTGTAAAAATGTGAGTGGAGATCTCGTACCTTGACACTGATATAAACGTCGTCCGACGAGTAAAAGAGAGCCTGTTTTGCAGTAACTTTTGACAGATCGTAAGAAGGTGCCAAAAATGATCCGTATTTTCGACGGTTTCCCAAAATTCCGTAACTATAATTGCGGAATTCTCCTGAAATGCAATATTCACATTCAATTTTTCATCAAAATTATTTTTATCAAAATGTAAACTATTTGTACTTTAAAATCAACAAATTGTATCAAATAAAAATATAAAATAAAATAATTTAATACTAAAATTTTAAATCTAATATACATCATAAACATTTATTACCGGTTTTAATCATTTGATAATAATGATTGATTGTATTAAGTGACGTTCCTGCTGGAACGTAAGCTAAAATTGTTGGAAGAGCCGTCTGCAAATAATTCAAAAATTGAGTAAAAATTATTTTTAATTGTAAGGAAGTAAAAACAATATACTTACGGCATTAAGATTCTTAACATTAACAACTGCGCTCAAAAATCCTTCGCAGAATATTTTTCCTAATTCGCTTCCACAAACATCTTTGCCTACAATTTGTATGAGTTTTGATTGAGGTAGTATCTGATAAACGCGTCCAGCAAGGGCCAATGCCTTTAAACAACAAAAATCTCATTTATCACAACCATCCAACGATATAACTGCCTTTATGAAAAAAATTTTCAAAATTTTGATTACAAATATCAATATGAATTGTATTTACCTTTGCTGGTTCTGCGCTTACTAAAAGTGCATCAACTAAGGGTGAGTACGGAGGAGAAAAATATACTACGGGAGCAATGTTAATTACAAGGTTGATCTTGTCATTGTACTCTGGCTTCGTGGACAACAGAATGTAGCTCAACGTAGTACCCATCGAGTATCCAATGTACGTTAATTGTGTTTTATTAGTCTTTTCCAACACAGTGTCTATAAATTTAGGTACATCTATCGCTCCCGCTTCGTGCATGCTGTTATCAAACGCAACAAATGCTCAATCAGAAACAATTATATAGAAAAGTTAAAACATGAAATGAGAGTTATTTCCTATTTGAGTCATTTATATTCATATCTGCTTTTTGATAAGAATAATAACATTTGTACTTATTACCTGAAGTCCCAAAACTTCTTGTTGCTTCCTTCATTGGAATATTTGATGTGGCGCTTTGAATAAGTGTTGCCTCTTACATTTCCTAGCCAAACGTCGTAGCCAGAGTCTGCTAAGTAAAATGCTAATGGGCAAAAAGGATTTCATTTTAATATTTTAATTAAGAGCAGCATAATTATGTTTGGTTCGATAAAAGCTTTTGAAGAACTACTTTAAGAAGTGTATATTTGTTCAAATTAATATCAACGCACTTGATATGCATAAATCTGTATAGAATACAGGATTGAAGAATATTTCTAACAGCGTCTAATTGGTTTGTAAGTGATATCGTAACACTGAATTCATACCATACCGATTACATTTTAGTATCAAAAATAAAATTTCATTATCTCGACCTAATGAAGCGTTATTAAAGACAATCAGATGGCATAAGTTAGTTCGCATGAGTGATTCTAAAGCCTCGTGTCTTTTAATACCTCAGCTACTTTTATGATAATTTTATCAAGTCCGATGCTAATTGCGATTTGCTAAGTACCGTATAAAATTCTCTTATTATTCAGCGAGTTAAAAGCTGTAAGAAAAATTACTGAGAGCTTGTTCTGGTCCTAGTACAACGTGAAAATCGGATGATCCAAATAGACCGTGCTGCAAGTACACGACTGGTTTCCCCGGAGCCTTTGGACTCGACGGACTTCCGCTGATTCGATGCAACTTTAAGATATACCCGTCGTGCGTTTGAACTTCGTATTCCTCCGCCGTGTATCCATCGTATTGCTCGACAAGGCCGATCTAAAATGTAGTAACAGAACTTGGGTTTTATTGAATATGAAATATTAATCTTCAGAACGACATTTATTTATAATGATTACCTAAAATTATATTTAATATGAAATAATTGCATAATAAATAATAAACATTAAAACCATCTTATATTATTTCAGTCAATATTACATAGCAATTGTTTTTAGTTTAAAAAGTAACTGTTACTTACAAAATCAAGAACAACATTTTCGGCTGCTCTTTTATGAAGCTCTTCTACTGTTCGTACTCTAGTAATATTCTGATCTTTGGTCGTAAGTATTTCTCTAATGAGTCGAAAGGTGGCGAAACTTTCCGAGGTAAATAACAACACACAAAACACAATTGCAATGTTCCTTACCATTTTTAGTATTTGAGGATGAGTTCTCCGTGATCTTCTGTCGGAATGAATATAAAGACTCAGTTGTGCAGAATGAATTTAAAAGGAAAATACAAAATGCAAAGATTTACATTTTGATTGTCTTATTAATACATGAAATCATAAAATAATCATTGATATTTAGTTATTAATAAAATAGCACATTTTCGAGTTGAAAAATACTCGGTAAACTTTTGGAACTATGATAAGTAGATTATTACTGTATTATAACAATGATTTTATATTTGACCAAACCTGAGATAAGTCTAATAATATTGACATTGTAATCGTTCAAATATGAGAAGACAACTTATTTTCTAAAATATTCGGATATAATTTTTTATGACGTACATTTCTTATCATTTCAATTTGCTTTTCCGCAATTTTATAAAAAAAATTACAAAAAACATATAAAACATTTTTTGTAATTTAGAGCACATAAAAATATTTACTTTCAACAAAAAATTTATATCGGGAAATGTAAGGAAAAAGAATGATAAAGCTTTGAACTTTCAAAAACAACGTAAATATATCTTCGTAAAATTTAAATTTAAAGTGTTAAAATGATCAATTTACAAATAAAATAATACGTATATACATTAAATACAGTATCAAAAAATAATTAAAAGAATCGAATATACAAGCTCAATTGCAGCAAAAGAACCAAAGTGAACACTACCTAAGAAAAACTCTCCTTGTTGAAATGTACCAAAGTAACTACACCTGCTGACATTTGCATTGCCTTTTAAAAGCATTGAAAAATTAGTATATTGGAGGGGGGATTAGAACATTACATTTTCATGCTAATTTTTATCTGATTTACGTTCAGGATTATGTCCATATGCAATTATGGCTTACGTATTCCTACTACCATTTCTCATTAGCGCTCATTGACAATTAAAACCGTAAAAAGTGTTAAAAATCATTTAAATAGTTTTTTTTTCTTAAATAAAGATGAAAAACTGTTTTTAACAGTGCATATTTGCATAATGGAAAAGCAGTAAATCAATTTTAAAAAGTACAAATTAATACTTATTGAAAAATTAAAAGTTAACAATTAACTTCGATAGCTTTTTTCAAAAAACGAACAATGTTCGTCACTGTAACTAATTAATTTTCTTATCATTACTTTCTACTATATAGAAACTATAAGAGAAAAAAATTGCGAGAAATTTTCGACAAAATTTACTATATAAACTTGATCCATTGAATAAAATCCATTCGACGTTTCCCTCTAAATGAACGTAAACAATTCTAAAAAAACAAAACACATAACTCGGTTAATTATGCATTTCTAAAATAACAATATACATTTACCAATCCATTATTCGTTAAACATCCGGCATGCTGCGATAAAAACAAAAACAAAATGCATTCCACCATCAGCGTCGCACTCTCCGTTATACCTGATTAAAAAAAAAACTCAATAAAAATACCTACATTACTATCGATCGGTGCGGGTTTGCAGGCCGCGCGTAGGCGTCGTTCTGCCACCAAGTTTAAATCCTAAAACTTGTTGCGCTTTCGAGATGGCGTTTAGAGCTGTTTCCGCGCGTCGGTAATCGCGCGCCTCCGCGTTAATTTCGCCATCGGGCTTTTCTGCGGAACGCGCCAGTGCGTTTCACGACACAGGGTTTCACCAGAACGTTCGGCAAAAACCAGTTCAGCGATTCCGTTATCAGAAATCAACAAAGAGATAAAGGATATCGAAAATTGCACGAAGAAATACATTTCTGAACAAAGTCCTTATGTATTGAAAAAAGTTATGATAAATTATACATCAAAGACAAACTACTATCGACCAATAATCTTAGTCATGCAAATTAACTTGAAACAGTATAAAGGACGAAGACCGAAAACCAAAATTCTCAAGTTGATGAGGATGATCGCTTCCTGTCCGCTACCGATCGTCGTGCTTTGACCCTTAGACTCCAACCTCCCTATGTCCTGCCACTTACAAGAGGCCTTACCAACAATTATTGACTGAGACAACAATTTTTTTAACGAAGAGGAGGATCACAATGAATCATTTGTAAGATAGTATAATTTTTATTAAGCCAGCTTAAGCTTGTAACACGTGCATGAACCTCCTGCAGAGGTTGCGGTAAAAAGCTCGAATAAAAAAGCAAAAATTTTCGAAGTATCCATCTTCTTTAAGAATATTGCTTTACGTAATATATTAATAGTTCGTAGATGAGCCGATAAGCATCGGTCGCCCATAAAAAGTCCATGTGTCTGAAATCATGAGACGGAACTTTTTCGAAGCCTACCACGTTTGGCAGTGCATTCTTTAATAGTTCAGCATCCTAAAATGATTATTAGAAATAATAAATATTCATTGGATTGTAAAAAATGTGAGTAGAGCTCGATTTCTTACCTTCTCACTGACGAAAACATCGCCGTCTGCGTAAAACAGGACGGTTTTTACTGTGGATCGTGATAAATCGTAAGAAGGTGGCGAAGATGATCCGTATTTGCGACGGTTTTTCGAAATTCCGTAATCATAAGCGGTGAAGTTTTCTGGGAATTATTTAAATAAGAGATTTTTAAGATGTTGTCAGAGTAATGTTCAAGATTGTAAACAATTTTAGTCGACGTATTATCCTTTTGAGTTATTAATTTAAGCAAGTAAAATATGTATTAAAGATCCTACATTATATCAATTAGTTTACAATCGCCGTTTTTCTGTTACGACGTCTCATCACGACCCAATAAGTTCTTATCCCTAATTGAATAAGCGTAAAGTGCAAACAAACACTGCATTTTTAAAAGAAGTTAGTTTTCAAATCATAATTTCAACCGAACGAGACTACGATCGAAGTTAATGTGGCTAGTGTTTGTTTGTCGAATGCAGCTGAAAGTATAAGGATAAATATACTCGAATACTATAAACATTGTAAAAAATCCACTTTTAATCTTTTTCGTCTCAATATTTCATCAAAACACCGAATTGTAATAGTATTTCAATATTTATAGAAAGTTTATCAATCGTATTTTAAAATCGACAAATTTTATCGCACCAAAATTTCAAATACTTAGAAAATCATTACCAGTTTTAATCAATTGATAATAATGGAAAATTGTATAAAGTGACGCTCCTGCAGGAACGTAAGCTAAAAGTGTTGCAAGTTCCATCTGCAAATAATTTGAGAATTGAGCAAAAATCATTTTTAAATGTTAGCGAGTAAAAACAAGGTACATACATCATTAAGATATTTTCTATTAGTAATTGAGCTCAAAAATTCTTCACATAATATTTCTCCAAGCGTGCCATTACATACACCTTTGCCTACAATTTGTAAGAGTTTTGATTGAGGAAGTATCTGATAAACGTGTGCAGCACGGGCCAATGCCTTTAAACAAAAAGCCATTTATTAAAATCAGCCAACGACGTAACTGTGTGATTATAAAAATTTTTTTTTCAAAGTAGCGACTTAAAATCGTTAAAGTTGGCTTCGGTAAAAATTGTTCGATTTAATTTTTCATAATTTTGATTACAAATATAATGTGAAGTGCATTCACCCTAGCTGGTTCTGCAGGTATTATAAGTGTATCAAGGAAGGGTGAGTGCGGAGAAGAAAAATATACTGGAGGAGCCATGTTAATTATGAGTTTGATCTTGTCATTGTACTCTGGCTTGGTGGATAATAGAATATAACCCATCGTACAACTCATCGAGAATCCAATGTACGTTAATTGGGTTTGTCTAGTCTTTTCCAAAACCGTGTCTATAAAGGCAGGTAAATCTATCGTCGCTGGTTCGTGCATGCTGTTAACGAAGACAACAAATGATCAATCAGTTTACGGACTATTTATTCGCCTCACTTATAAAATAATGGTTCGAATGTTATACAATTAATTAAATATTAAAAACCGACTCCGAAACAATTAGAAAAAAAGTTAAAATGTACAAGAGAAATAGATTTCCTATTTGGGTTATATATCCTGTCTACTTTGATTAGGATCCTAACATTTGCATTTATTACCTGAAGTCCCAAAACTCCTCGTTGGATCCTTCGCTGGAATATTTAATATGACGTTTTGAATAAGTGTTGCCTCTGATATTTCCAAACCAAACGTCGTAGCCCAAGTCTGCTAGGTGAAATGCTACTTCGGAAAAAAAATTTATTTCAACAACATTTTAAGAGTAGCGGTGGATGTATGTTTGTTCAAATGAAACTCGCACTTGATATGCATAAATCTTTATAGAAGACATTGCTGATTACAAGTTACTGATATACAGCATTTAATAATGAAGAGTTATTAAAGACGTTATTATCAGATTGCATAAAGGGGTTTGTATGAGTTTCTAAACACGAATGATTTATATCTTAGCTGATGATGTTGATGTTGAAGACTCGAACATTTGATTTGAAATATTGATGCTTACATCAATCAAAGAAAGAAATAAATAAAATGATCGATGCCGAAGGAATCCTATATTAAAATGAAGATGAATAAGAGGGGGCAACCATAATGCTTTTAGAGGGCAGCAATATTGCTGAGCAAAAAACATGATTGGTCGATTGGGACTCATAGGTAAAAGCAGCGTAATATACGTATTTTTCATGAATTAATTTATTTTGCCATAGCAAATAACTCCACGCGCGCTAATCAACTTCTAGTCCTATTAAAAATTTTATTTTTGAGCCGACGTTTCGACACCTATCTTGGTGTCTTTTTCATTTAAAATTCACATTTTACGAAGATAGTATTGCGGCCCTAAATTCCGCTGTACTATCTTCTTAAAATGTGAATTTTAAAAGTCAAAGCCTTGAAAAAGACACCAAAATAGGTATCGAGACCTTGACTCAAAAATAAAATTTTCAAAAGGATTCGTCCGACGCTGATCATTCCATTCACTCCTCTCATTGCAATTTGTTAAGAAAAGAATAAAATTATCTTATTTTTCTGTGATTTATAAGAAAAATTACCAAAAGCTTGTTCTCGTCCTAGTACAACATATACGTCGGAAGAACATAATAAACAGTTTGCCACAAACACGACTGGTTTCCCTGGAGCCTTTGGACTCGACGGACTTCCGCTGATTCGGTGCAACTTTAAGATATACCCATCTTCTGTTTGAACTTCATACTCCTCCGCCGTGTATCCAGCGTATCGCTGGACAAGGCCAATCTAAAATTTAGTATTACCCTAGTGAAAATGGAAAATTTGCCAAACTTTGTAAAATACTGCCAGTTTTGGGCAGAGCGCTGCATAATACTATCTAACTATACTATTTGGAATGTTTGGCAACATTATATAGACAGTATTTAGCATCTTTTTACAAAAGTTTGTCAACAACTTGGCAGCGTTTAGCAGGATTTGGCATGATTTGACGAATTTGCGTTTTTTTTTTCAAAATAACTAAAATAAACTTGACAAAGTATATGGTAAGGTTGAGCAGTGGTTGGCAAGGCTTAACAGTGTTTGGGAGTATTTGGCAGTATTTCGCGGTTTAACGTTTTGTTTGGTATCGTTTGGGAATAATTAAAAATGTTTTGCAATTTTGTGCATAGTATTGGTAATGTTTAATAGTGAACATTATAATATTTACGGAAGACTAATATTTCTCTATTTACATTTTTTATGTAAACTGTTCTTTACTGCAAAGTTTGACAAACACTTCCAAACAGAGCTAATTCTTATCAAATTTTTTATATTATTGCCTAACACTGCTAAATGTCCGAAATAACTACATAAGCAGTCTTTGGCATTGTTTAGCAAGGATTGGTAGTGTTTGGCAGTGTTTCGGATAATTTGGTAAAGAAAAACGGATAATTTGAGAATTATAAAATATTAATTTTCAGAATAACATTTTTTTATAATAATTATCTAAAATTATATTTAATATGAAATAATTGCATAAATAATAAACATTAAAAGTATCAGCTATTATTATTTGAGTTAATATTTAATATAGTTAATGTTTTAATAGTTAAAATTAACTTTTACTTACAAAACCAAGAACAACATTTTCTCCTGCTCTTTTAATAAGCTCTTCTTCTGTGTTTACTCTAGTAATATTCTGATCTTTCCTCGTAATTATTTCTCTAAAGAGTTGAAGGGTAGCGAAACTTTCCGATGTGAATAACAACACACAAAACACAATTGCAATATTTCTTACCATTTTCAGTATTTGAGGATGAGTTCTCCGTGATCTTCTATTGAAATGAATATAAAAACGATGCAAACACTTATTTTCTTACAAATACCGATATAATTATAAAAAATAAATAAAGAAAAGCATACGTTTTTTAACGCATTAGTTTACTCTTCTGCAATTTTACCTTGTGGAAAATATTTACTTAAATGTAATATTTAGGTCCATTTCTATAAATTATAAAATTTATAAATTTTATAAAAATTTATAAAATTTAAATGTAAAATTTAAAAATGATCAATTTACAAATAAAATAATATGGATTTCATTAAATCACGTATCAAAAAGAAGATGAAGAAGAGAAGATCTCAAAGAAACGAATGTACAAGCTCAATTATAACTAAAGAGCCGCACCCTATAAAAGAACTATCCTTGTCGAAATATACCAAAATAACTGCACCTGCTGAAATTTGCACTTCCTTTTAAAAGCATTGAAAAATTTGTATTTGGAGGAGATTAGATTAGAACATAACATTTTCATATGCTAATATTTATTTGATTTATAGTGGGTGTTAATATTAGATAAAATATACCTAAATTTGTGTAACAATAGATGTACAAAATTTTGTCTTAACTCTTACATGATGTAAAAAAAAATGGAATGTAACTAACGTTTGAACGCTTATTTTTTTTTTACAAATTAAATCAAGTAGGATTATTGAATAGAATAAATTATAAAATATTTATGTATTTATACAAACTTTTTTATTTATTCCTTTTTTATTCAATACATGTACATTACACAACACTTCTCCATGAGTAGTGACCTGATCATAATACTGCACTTTACCTCTGATGTCCAACAGTTTGTCACGATAACTTGAACAACTTCAAAGCTTTTTGCAGTAGTTTACTATGTATTAAAACATAGCCATGAATGTCGATTGAGTACTATGTGGGAAATATACTATACTCATCTTGGCCGGCTGTGTCCACTAATTTCTAATAATAAATACTTATTAATCATGATGAAAGTGGCTTTTGGTCTTCGGTTTTAGTTTAAGTTGGCTGTATATTTTGTTTTCCCGTGGATTTCGGCATGTTGATTTTTTAGGATCTTAATCGAATCTTAATTGGCTTAGAACCACAAAAAGCTTTTCTACACTGTACTGCCTGTCGATATCGACAATTATCGTACACCGTTCGCTGATGACTTGGCAAAAACGTTTCTCGCGCACTGCAGCCGTGGAATAAAAAAGGCAAGTACAACGATGAGCGTTGGCTTTGCCGTTAATAAATATAATTATGCACCGCGAACATGCAGAGCGAGGAGGGAAAAAAAGGAGAGAGAAACGGCGAACGCGGCAGTACGTCTAATTCTTACTTGCTATCTGGCAAAGTCGGCTAAAATCATTGTTAAACTCGCGTGCTGCCGGGTAAAACTTGATTGGTCCAAAACCGCAAGCTGATAATCATAGCTGGTTTGAGCGAGCTAACGCAATTTTTAACGTAAATTAATTATATGCGCTAAGCTCGCGGAGTATTTTGAAAAAGATGTTTTTTCAACAAATATTTATTATACAGTGATAGTCAAAAATTTGTTTTCGGATAAATAGTTTCTCTTCGGAATTGGCAGTTCAAGATCGAATGATACTCAACGGAAATATTAGAGAGGTCTCAAATTGACCGCACGCTTGAATTCATAAAAAAAATCAGTTAATTGATCGAGGTAAGATGATCGCCACTTTTAGAGTTCTTTCCTTTTTTTTTATTCCACATGCAGCCAATACCCAATGACAGCACATTGTGGAGATACTTGATTTTTGATGAGAAAGAATTAAGCAGCTGCATCTTCAGAACTTTATCATATATTATGTCCTGATGTATAAAAAATGAAAATGAAAAATATATAGAAAGCAGATTTTTTATGATGCCAGTATCGGATTAGTGGGAGAAGGGATCCCTTTTAGAGACGAACCA
Source organism: Ormyrus pomaceus (assembly GCA_900474385.1). Classification (NCBI taxonomy): domain Eukaryota; kingdom Metazoa; phylum Arthropoda; class Insecta; order Hymenoptera; family Ormyridae; genus Ormyrus; species Ormyrus pomaceus. The sequence continues at coordinate 37,141 of UCOM01000659.1, read as the reverse complement.
TTATGCAGTGATATAAAATAAAAAATTATTTTACAGCAGCTTACTGGAATAAAAACAATGGACTGTCATTAATACCAAATAATATCTAATAAATAATTTTTCAATTATTAATTTCTTTGCATTTAATGTTTTATATCTATTCTTTATAATTCTCATTAACATTATAAATGAATACATATGAGATTAATCTGCGAGTCAATTACTGAAATTAGCTTATTTTTTATCATTGTTTTAAAAGATAAAAACTAAAATGTCAGTCACAATACTGAATACAAATTAGTTTCAAGTTACTGTCGCTCAGCATTTCTGCAGTAGTAAGCGAACCGACAGCTTCCAAAGCAGACGAATTCACGTAGTATCAAATTCGAGTCGGTTTTATCGCTGGACTACATTCTTATCTTTATGTATCTTGCATTATCAATGTGTGTAAATAAGCAAAGTGTGTATATAAAAGCACCAGCTGACGACCGCTCGCATCTTATTTCTCGGCAGTCATGCTCGTTTGATTTTGAAATTTTCATTTTCTGCGACTCGAATTCGGTTTTGGAACATCTAGTTTCAAAACAGCATTGTCCGCTGTTTTTAATTGAAGACTCTTTGAAAGAGGCAAGGTAAGTTACATCGTGTCTAAGAATTTATAGAATATTGCGGATGCCGTAATTTTATTTTTATCGTTCCGTGAATAAAATTAGAATTAAAAAATATTTTATAATGGAATTTAAAGTGTTGGTTGGTGTAATAAATCAATTTCGACTAATATAAACGTCTAATTTGAGCACTTAAAAAATCCACCCGAGATTGCATGAATTTTTTGTCATTAAGAGTATTCATGAGACAACAGTATAAGAGTAATAAACCGGTAGTTCAACTCATTATTTTATTAAAAACAGCAATTCCGTTGGATAACTTTGTAGATAAGCATCAGCTAAAAAAAAAACTTGCAATATCAGTTTCACGGAGAATAAAAACGTTTGTTTTTGTATAGAAATCTATACTCATTGATCCATCATTGACTATGCCCGATGTGCAGTTTTTCATTCAAAAAAAAAAAATTCTAGCCAACAAAAAATCAATTCAGCCGCAAGCAATTAAAACAATTTTAATTAAAATTTATGTGATTTTTCGACAATACGGTAAAACGATCTACACGATCGTTACATCAACCTTCGTTAGGAATGCGAATTGATAAATCTTCCAGTCATTTGAAAATTATTTAACAAAGGATATCTTTATCGAAGCGCTGCTCACGAAAGCCGTAATAGTCAGAGCGGTAAAAAATTATTTCAGCCGACGTCATTGCGATCTGATTACAAATTTTTATATTTTTTGTGATTCGCAATTCGCAAAGATGCAAGGCGGTTTTCGAATGGTTTAGTTTTCAGTGCTTGCCGCTTATAACGAACATCATAGCTCTCTAGTTTACGAGCGACGCGGCTCATTTTATCGATGTGCGTCTAAAATTGGAGTGTTATTTATATTATATAAAATATAAAAGCGTTCCTTGTTTTGAAATTGGAAAACCCGGGAGTGATTTAAAAGGCTTCGAATGAAAGTAGATTGATGTGTTTACTATATAGCTAACAATATGCAGGTAAATTAATAATAAGAAATAAATTTTATAAACTGTGTATAAAAATCGTTTGCCTTGAGGAAGACTTTGTGTATATCGATAAATTACGTGTTTTCAAGCTCAAAGTGAATCATTCGATAAAGAATAAAAGTAAATATAGAAAACTTGTATATGCACGAGTAAATATTTCTAAAACGTTTGTATACGAATTGAGAAAAAGTCATATTGAAAATAACTGTAAAACTGTACAAAGTAAAGAATTTAAAATTTATAACAACGAAAAAATTAGAATATTTATATTTTGTAGAAAAGTACGAATAATAAAGTATACACGAAAACTATAACTTAAAACGAGAATTATTATCACGATTATGACAATTGTTAACTTGTAAAATAAGACGACGCTCTAAAAAACAGAGGGCATTTGCAAAATGTCGCTTTGCAGTGGAAAAATAAAAACTGATACATTAAAAAACGTTCACCAAGCCGGTCAATAGGAAAGCAATCGAAAAATTACGGTTCAAAAAAAAAAAAAAAAAGGCCCGAACGCTTCTAACACGACGAGATAGCAAGCCGCCGAAGACGCGCGCAGCCGGAGTCTCGGGCTTAGCGGCCGCTCGTCGGTTACGAAACTGGAGCTTCTCGCGGCAGCGGCGGCCGACGCGCCAAAAGCCAATTCGCGGCCGCTCGCGCTGCACTTATATAACGGCCGGAGCCGCGCGCGCGGCGACCTATACGCACAAGTCCGCTCGGCAGCGCCGGCCGCAGAGCTGCCGCCGCAGCCGCCGTTAACGCCGAGGCACCCCAAGAGCGAGCGGCGCGACTCTCTCGACTCTCTCTTTTTTGCCCGGCGATTCCTCCGAGTGTCGGCCTTTTGTTTTATATACATCGTAAGTTCGCCGCGACGGAATTGTATCGAGCCGGTCGAGTGACAGTGTCTGGGATGATGAGTGGTGCGAGAATGAGGCCCCCCCTGGCTCGAGCAGCTGGTACACCGACGGAGTGAGACGCCGGGCTTGAGTTGTTGTTGTTGTTGCGCGCTGGAAATAAATAGATGCGAATGTTCGATGTTTTGAGGCAGCCGATAAACTGTGAGTTGCCGCTCGGGGGAGATGTAAGGGAGGGAGGAAGGCGCTGTTTTCACCATTTTCTTACGAGTCTAATTGATGTATAAAATGTGTACTAAACTTACTTTTTTAAAACATTTCGTTTGGAATCAAAAGTCATTGATCTTGCGGATGAAAAGTATACGGCAGTAGTAACAGGCAAGATTGGGCAAGACGAGCGACTGTTGGATTCGTGGTTTTAAATTTTGCTTCTCAATACTTTGCGCGACGAAACCTGTTTTAAAAGTTTCTCTTACCAATATTTTGTTTATTTATATAAGAATGATACAATAAACGTACTTGAATTACGCGTATCTATATGAATTCGAATTTCGTTAAACAGTACAAATTTTGGCACGCACTCAATTCTAAATATCTACAGATATACATTCGACAAATATCAAAAAGAAGACTGAGAATTTAAAAATAATCTATTCGATACTTGACAGCGCAGTCAAAAGTATGCTTACTAATCACTCGTAACCCCCCCCCCAAAAGCTTCAACTAACTAAACAGCGCAGGCCGCTTGCCTCGCTTCGAAAACCTCAAAGAGCAATGAAAAATAAAAGAAAGAACCCAAAGACTCGTAAAGAGAAGCGACTCCCATCTCGGAGCCCGCAAATAACAAAGTAAAACTAAAAGTTTAGCGACGCAAGAAAGAGCGACGTATATATTATAGCCGCGGAGATAAAAATAGGCTGTGCACTTGGAATTTTGCAGAGGCCCTCGGGCTGCAGGGCTCATTGTCGCGCGTGCGCGCCGCCGCCGTCGTCGTCACCGCCGAGTCGAGAGGGAGAGAATATGAACGCGAGCAGGTACGAGGGCTACGCCGAGCTGCTCGGCGGCGTCAAGCACGCCGGCATGCTGCTCTACATCGTCAACCCCTACGAGTCGACGTTCGAGCGGCACGAGGACGTGCCCGACTATCACCTTCAGGTGAGGCGCGCGACTTTCTGCTTCCCCCACCCCCTTTTTGTTTTTGTTTTTGCCGCCTTTTTCAAAGATCATCCGACGCAAGCAAACACCTGTATTATATATATAACTATAAATGCGACACTAAAAGCCCCCGAACTGTCGTTTGATCGCAGATCTGGTTCTCGTTCTTCGTCCTGATCGGCTTGGAGAACGCGATCCTCTACGCGAAAAAGGGCAGCGGCTTGCGATTGAACGACCACGTGACCTCCCTCTCGCACTGGATCCTGCAGGAAACTGGACGGTAAGCATAGGTAACAGCTCTCTCTCCGCTTGCTTTACACCGGATTTAGCGTCGAAAGCTCCCGACGCGAATGCACGCGATATATAACTTACATAATTCGAGTGCGCTCGCGAGCAGCCTTTTTTTCCAATGGCGTATCCTTCGCGCGCCGGCATTGGAATTTATATACGGAGCGCATGTAGAATGTATAATATTGCGTTGACGAGGCCTCTTCGGGTTGCAGGATACTGTTCAGAGGGGCCGAATATTACGCTTACATTCTGATCTACGAGCACTTTCGGATATGGAACTTGAAGTGGGACTCGCCTTGGACTTGGTACATTACGGCCGTCGGAGTTGACTTTTGCTATTACTGGGTGCATCGAGCCAATCACGGTCAGTTACCCTTTCAATTGAATATTTTTCATTGTTTTTCCTTTTCTTCTTTCCGCGATGAGAAAAGAAAAAGAGAATTTTCCATGCTCGGAAATATTACGGAGTAGAGCGCAATGGAACCCTTCGTAAATTTAATGCTTAACTTTATAAAAAAAAAAAAAATACATTATCTTGCACCTTTCTTCTCGGCAAGATTAAATTAAAAGGATCCAATTTTTGATTGCACTGAAAAAGAAACCGTGGACATTACTTGTTAAAGATTGAACTAAGCTATTTTGCGAATGCTTTTGCATGTACGCGTAAAAACGAGATTACCAATAATAGAATAAAATTGGCATTATTAAAAAAAAAAGATTCATTATCAAATTTAGTTATGCCTTACCGACAGGCAATTAAATTTGTTTGCGACCGGTGTAGTTAAGCCGTAACTTGTGTCCGCGCATTACAAGAAATTAAGATCAAGCCCGACATGATAATTGGGCTGATCAACGAGCTCTGCCCTCGCGCCGCTTAGCGCCCGTTCAATAAAACGAATCCGAAACGGCGCCTACTGTACAAACGCGACGAGCAGCTCGCGGTTACAGAAAGAAAAGCGCCGCATGCCCGTCGAAACCCAAAACCGCGCTCTCAGTCAATTCCCGCTGCCGTTCTTCCGTTGCAGAGGTGCTGTTCCTCTGGGCCCATCACCAGGTCCACCACAGCAGCGAGGAATTCAATCTCGTCGTCGGGCTCCGCCAGTCGATTCTCCAGCAGTGGTGCAGCTTCGTAAGTTACCCGCAGATATATTAGATCCGGTGACGCCGCCGCGGGGATCGCTGTCGATCGCGCGCGCGAGAAACCGATCTCGCGCGCGCCTTCCGTAAGACGAGACGGGATTGGGTTCGCTCGCGCGGGGATGTAATACGCCGGACCATTTGTTTTGCGGGACATGCGCCGTGCGGGATTTAATGGAGCGACCGGAGTGGGATTACCGTTAGGGCGATTTAAAGAAAAAATGATCGAGACCGCGACTAAGAATAGAGCTCGAACGGGGATATCTTGAGACTCTGGTTATTTCTGCTTGAATTCCCGCGGTGTATTATCGCCGTCGTTCGACGAATGCTTTTTCAACGTTAAAGTATAGTGACTTATTATCTCTCTAAAGTAGAATAAGTGAAAATTCACTTATTCGAAGTGTATATGCACTTATTCGCCATGTCAAAAGTCTTCCACGTGCAATAAGTGCAATAATATTCACTTATTACATATGTAGGTGACAACCATGTAAGGGCTGAAAAAAATTCAAAATTTTCACTTAAAAAAAGTTATTTTTCACGTATAAAAAAGTGAATGTTCAAGTGCTTAATTTTCAAAATAATATTTTCACTTATTTATACGTGAAAACCATACTCACTTCCAAAATAAGTGAAAATTTCACTTATTCTACTTTAGAGAGCTTGTTTTGTGAAAAAGCTTCAAAATGGAATTCGAAAATTCGAAAATTCAGATTGTAATGACAAGTTGACTAGAAATTTTAAACTCACTATAGGAGAGTACACGGATTCTGGATCACGGATTTTCTTCAAATTTTGAACACAGTTTTCTTAAAACAAAATATAAAGAAAGCCAAAATATTAGGGTGTAATGCTCAAAATTTTCGACACACAAGTTAAACAACGTAATTTTCCTCTAAAACTTCGTATTTCCTTATTTGACGATAACTCACCTCCTATTAAACCTAGAAATTGTACCAAAAAAGCAAACAAAAATAGAGGAAAAGATCGATAACTTGAGAGGCTGCACATTAAAAATCTCTAATACTTCAAAAGTTATGGATAATTAAAGATGAGCCGTAGTAATGCGTATTGTGATTGTGATGCGTATTCGTTTTTATATAGTTTTTGATACTCTAATTTAAATACTTAAATTATGAAGAACAAGAGTTTTGCTTCATTGCACTGAGAAAATATTTTCAGTAAAAATTACTATACTTTTTAGGAATGCTCACACAAACTTGCATTATCCTAAAAAATTACTATACCATATACACTAAAATTTAATATAACTATATTTTTTATTACAATTATATTAAATTTTAGTATATGGTATAGTAATTTTTTGGGATATTGCAAGTTTCTTTCTGCATTACTAAAAAGTATAGTAATTTTTTGTTAGAACATTTCTCCCGGTGCCCAACGCGTCTTCATTACTAATTTATCCTTGATTCCCGACAATTCCCGTCCAACTGGCTTCGCCCTGAAACTCCGTGCAAGAGCAGCCGCAAATAACTCACCTCAACGACGAGCTTCGTGACGGAGACGTCGATCGGCGCGGAGCGCAGCCTCTGGTGGTAAACGACGTCGGCGTCCTCGGCGTCGTATCTCCGGCGCGCGGAGCTGCCGCGCTGCTGCATCAAGTCCAGGGCCCTCTCCAGCCGGTCCCCGCAGCGGGCCTCGCCTCCGAGGATCGCCAGGAGTAGCAGCAGCAGCAGCAGCGTCGACACTGCCAGTGATTGGCTCATCTTCTTTCTCTCTGCGAATTTTTTCACTGCTCAAATCAGCTCGCGAGGATGTGATTTATTTTTTTTAGATTCAGCGACGGAACGCACGGAAAGAGGTGGACGTCGTGCGAGGAAGGCTTTAAGTGGATTCGGTCTGGTTTTACGCGGACATCAAGCCTAACACCTGATGTACGTAATTTAATTGCTCGTAAAGAGCGCGCTCTCGGAATGACTTGGAAAATGGGCGGCGTTTCGTTTCGTGAAAGTTTTAGTTGCTTGTTATTTAAAAGTTTGAGATTCTCGAAACCAAAAGAAATTAACGTAACGTTAATGTGAGCAATGTATTTTTAAAATTAATTCTATTTTTAATTATTTAATCTAAACAAGTACTCAATTTATGTTATTTTTAGGGAATATAAATATGCACAAAAATCAAGATTCAACAAAAACCAGGTGCAACACCGAATACGGATAACAAACAAATAAAATAAAAAAAAAAATAAAAAAATCGCAACATTTCCCAAAAAAACCAATTTCCCCTTACCATAAGCACATACGCCGCTCAGCAGCGCAGCCTCGGCAGCCAAGCAGCCCAGTCCTCGGCTCGAAAGTCGACTCTGCCGGATCGGCAAGCTCGCCGCCTCGTCTCGGGGTTGCAGGCGGCGGCCGAGCTCGGCGCGGCGAATCGATTGCCGCTTTCGTCAGATCGGGGGTGGGAGGGGGCGGCTCGCGCAAGCAGCGACGACGACGGCGGCTGCTGCTGCTGCTGCAGCCAGGATGCACGACATCCGCCCGACTTTCGCCGCCTGAGGAGGCTCTTTCGACACCTCGCTCACGGGGCCCGGTGACGGCACATCCTCGCCGAGATACCAACGCCCAGGCTCTGCTTGAGCGGTTACCCGATCCGCTCCCTCTCTCTCTCTCTCTCTCTGCTATCTGCGCCGAGTGGAATATCAGGCGGGGTTTTATTGAGTTTGGGGTGGTTTTCGTCCGACGGTCGTAAATTCTGCGTGTATTATTAAAGAATAAGAATAGGAAGGTATAATGAACGTACGTTTTATATACTCAAAATACAAAGGCAGCGATAAGGTTTAGAGCTTTAAGAACGTTGATTTTGCTGATCATCTCGGCGGGAGGATTATTCAATGGATTTTGCCTTTTTACAATTTTCTCACGAATGTGAGAAAAGCATAAAAATGCTACTCATTAAAATTGACTCTTTTCTTTAATTTATTACGCTTCAGGAAGTGATAATTGCGTCGATTCTCTCGCTTATTCATAAAAGTTCACACGTGTATCTTTACGCTAACACAATGTTTTATTATGATAATGAACACGAAACAATTACTCAAAATATTTGGAAAACTGACTCGAATTGTACTTCATTATAAAGCTAAAGAAACATTTGTTCTTATTTAAAAAAAATACACACTTGAAAAAGAATTTTCATGCCTCCAAACTTACCTTATTCAGATTCCTTTCCAATCCAATCAATTGCGCACACTCCAACGATGCTTCGATCGAAAATTCTAAAAAATCCACTCTCGAACTGGCTCCGAACCGGGCAACCAATGAGCGAAGCGCAAAGCACCTGGAACCGCGTTCGAGCGAATTTCAAATCTCGCCTCGGCAGCAATCCGAGCACCGACACCGTATCCGCGCGCCACGCTTTACCGCAAAAACGTTCGCTCAAACTCGACACGAGCACCGGACTATTCCGCGAACTATCTCGAAAGTTCCGGCAGCCTTAGCGAGGACGCCTCCGCTCGCAGAAGATGCTCCTCGGCAGATGCCTCGAAGAAGAAGGAGCAGAAGAAGAAGCTAGGCGCGGATTTTTCGCCAGCCGAAATAAATCCCCGAGCTACTTTCTAATCCGCGGGAGGCAGGAAAGTAAAGCGGCCGCCGGCAGACGAAACAACAATGTGAAAGTGGGCTCTCTCGCGCCGGGACGGGAGGAGGCTCCTGAGCCGTGGCGCGGCGCGATGTCCTTTCCTGCTTTTCTGACATCTCCGCGCGGCGCGCACGGCACTCGCGAACTCTCTTTCTCGGCGCCGATGCGCTCGAGCTCCCCCGAGTTCTCTCGCCGCTTGTTAACGATGCTCCATTTTGCTCGGCAGTCGGCGGCGGCCGGAGGATCGAGGAGAGGCTCGAGCGGACACCTCGCCGGATAGGTGGGGACCTTCGAGTGACATTCCTGTTTGGCGAATGATATTTTTTAGGAAGGTCGTTAAATAATCGCAGGCTGGCGTAAACAAAAACATCGACGTGCTTCAAAGTAGGAAATTTTACTGGGAATATACAGAAAAGTTTACTAGAATTGCGTTAAGTTTTTTTTTTTTTAGCTCAAAATTAAAGGGTGAAAATGCAGGTGGCGAGGCATTGCGCTGCACGTCGCGGAAACGAAAATTGTTTTGAGCAGAGTTTTGACTGATGGTGAAACGAATCGTTTCGCTTCAACTTTTCAATCAACCTACTTTTTGTACCTACTAAATGTATGTAGAATGTATGTAGAAACAAAATGATAATTAATTCATTGATGGGACGTTGACATAAGTAGAATGGAACTCTATTATACGTAAATTTGTAGCCGAATGGGGTCTGAGAATTTCTCTTCTCGTTGTCGCATTGAATCTGAATATAGTCGTATAATATCTTATTTTTTGTTAAAGTTTATTTAGATTAAATTATTTCAAATATGTTTTTATCTAAAAAAAAGTATAGTAAAATTTATAGACACATTTAATTAATTACGGTTCGAGTTAATTCGCACGCAATTAATGTTTTCTTAAATATTCAAGTATGTAAATGAAATTATATGCAAAAGAAAATTCTTTACACGCGCCACGCAATGAGAATATGCAACATTTTTAAATTTCTGAATAAATAATGTTAATTGCTTTCAAAAACAGCGGAGCGAAGAAGAAACGCTTGATAATTTTCATTAATTATCCGAGAGCCTTTTAAATTACGCCGACTTCTGCAATTAACGATCAGGTTAAACGTCTCTTCTACGAAATTCGAGAGAAAAATGTTTCCATACAAAGTAGACATTTATTTACTCCCAAAGCATCGCCAATCGATCCACCAGCCCTACTTATAACCCAAAGACGAACTCGAGAATCCGTACCTGCATGTAGCCACAAAGACTCCCTCCCTCAAGAGCATCTCCTGGCAACCGGTCAAACAAAGCTCCTAACCGTCTCTTCCCTCGCGACAACAATGCTCTGATCCAGCTGGTCGTTGTCGCGTTGCTTCCTCGAGAGTTCCGTCCGGTGGGCGCAAACTGCCCGTGTAATTCGGCGGCCCGGAGTCGAAAGCGGCCCATTTCGATTCTCAGCGACGAGGAAGCCAAGAAAAGAGGAGCAGTGCAGCCGCGCGAGACGCTCCGGATACTTGGACTGCGATGCCAAGACTGCCGCCGAGCCAGCCGAATTGAGCCGACATGACGAAGGAAACGTTTGAGAAAAGCGACAAAAGGTATACTCCCTTTTAGGTTAATTTGCCGATTGCCCGCCTCACGGCACTGCCCGTTTTCTCTTCCAGCGACGATGGGGAGCGCGAGAAGATCCCCTTCAGTCTGCCGAACAGCGACCAGATCCTGTCGTACTTGCACTACCGGCTCAACAAAAAGCATCCCCCCGACACACACCATGCCCGGCACACGTACGTAAGTATCGCGGAGGTTCCGCAGGAGCCTGGTACACGACTGACGAACGCCTGTTCTAAAGGTCGACCCCGAGGAGGAGGCGCTGAAGGCCCTGCTGAAGCGACGTGGCGTCGAGCCGAACATCTTTACGGCGCTGCGCGGTTCGGGCGGCGCCGCCTCCTTCTCGCACTCGAGGTACATCCTGGAGATGCGCACGCTGACCAAGTGGAGGCTCCTCGTGGGACAGAAGCGCGATGCCATCATTCTGCTCGACCAGCAGCTGCACAACGAGCACAGCAAGTTCGTTCAGGCGATGGTATGGGTTTTAATGGCTATTGTAAACAGATTTCTTCTCAGATTCGGAGATTAAAAAGCTGCTAAAGTGAGTTTAAAATGAAATTAACGCTAAAATAACTTGAACTAAAAAAGGAGGCATTAATGCAGCGATTTACTGATAAAAAAGGCTTTCCCAGCCACGCCTGCTTGAAGCTAAGAGGCTATACCCTGACGATCCAGTAATTCTTGCAGCAAGATTACAAAGAGTGCGTGAAGGCGCTGGAAAAGTTCCTCGAAGTGGACCACGAGGAAAGCATGAGGGTGTTGAGCCAGGCCGACGCGGAACTCTCGCGAACGAACGAGTTGAGCACCACCCGGGACGAGCTGTCCAGGAAGTACGGCCAGGTCCGCCTGGCGGTCTACCACTGGGAGGAGGAGTGGCGGACGGTCCGAGCCTGCCACCGTTTCCTGTACCGCGTCGCTCCCCTCACCGGCACCGTCAAGGCCTCCGATCTCGAGGAAACCGTCGACGAGGACGACTCGTCTGTGGACAGCGCGTCCAACGTCCAGGCCGCCGCCGCCACCACCACCAAGAGGGAGACCCACGTCGAGTTCGGAGAGTTCAATTCCTTGAATGCCCTCATCTGTGAGTGTCGCTCGGAGGTTATGGTACGAATTGCAAAAAAGGGCGGGCTTTACACGAGTCTTTTTTTTCTTCCAGTTGCCTTTGAGCAGGAGGTGGCGGGACTGCCGAAATCACCCAGCAAGCTGCCGGAAGATATCGGATTTAGCGAGGCCAACGACCTGCTAAAGATCTTCCGCAGCCTCGAGGTGCAGAACCTAAATGCCCTCATTCACCTTGAGTCTCTTGGCGGACCGATGTCCGAAATGATTTCGAAGATCGACCACGCTGAGTCTCGCGTCAAAGGCGACATCGAGGACGTCCTGGAGCACATCAACCACGTCGAAGTAAGTTTCTTAATTAGTATGAAGCAAGGCTTCTTTGCTACTTTCGCTTCAAATTCTATTAGTCTATAGAAATAATACTTTCATCGAAAAAACTGAATTTTATTTTTTTACTTCGTACAATATACAATATATCCAATCTGCAATAGACTGCACTGTCATCCGTTTTGCAACCTCAACATCTTGCGGCAGTACTTCCCCAGAAGTTTTTTTTAGTTAATAGTGGCTGCAACTGCACGTTGGGAAACTTGTTAAGCCCCGTAAATTTTTACAACCCATTTTTATTGAGAGGAGGCTCGTGCTGCTGTTTGCATTTTGAAACATTTTATTGTACTCTACTGATAACATTGAATATAGTATATAGTATCGGAAGATTGTTTCAATAGAGATAAATCGTCTTTTGAAACGTGAAGCTTTTGTGAATTACAGAAACTCAGCTTTTTAATACGCGTTTAAAGTAATTTCGTAACTATTCGAAATAATAAAATTATGAATTTTCGAAAAACTTTTATTCAGTCGCATGAAACAATGAAAAATTATTTTTTAGTAAAATCTTTAAGAATTGAACTAGTTAACGTCTTAGAAGTCTGGAAACCACAAAATTTGGCATTTTAACTTTATTTTCAATAATAACACGTTTATTCAATCCTTCATAAAATATATTATCACTCTTTCATAAAATATTATTAAACAAAAGTTAAAACAATTTCTAGAAAATAAATCTATTATATGATTGTACAGTTAATAACTTCCCGATAAAGCAGCACAATTTATAGTAAACCGTATAGTAATTTGAAGTAGGTCTGTCAGGAGGGTTTACACGTGCTACAACTATTCATAATTAAAAATACATAAATTTACAAGACTGCTTTATAAAAAGTAGAATCACTTGCAAAGACCCTCCGACTTTAACCAATACCACAATAATCGTAAACCCCTTGATCAATGCAGCAAGCGATCGAGCGCGAGGAGCGTCGCGCCGTTCGTCTGGAGAAGCGCAGCGTGGTCCTGATCCAAAAGTGCTTCCGACAGCTGATCTGCTCCCCGGAGGCCCTGCAGACGAAGGTCCTCATCGAGGACGCCTACGAGAGCTGCATCGGGCCCAACGAGGCGGGCCTCGACGCCCTGGCCATGGCCTGCAGCATCGAGAGTACCTACGCGAGGCTCAGCGGCGAGCTCGACATGCTGCCAAAGCACCTCGTCGTCATCTGCGAGCGCGAGGGATTCAGGCAGGAGCTGCGCGAGGCCCGGGAAGCTGAGGACGCCGCCACCAAGGTCCGTCTTCACTTCCGCTCTAGTTTTGCCTTTATCGAACAGGTTTTAGGCGAAGGAAGCCGATACTTTCAGGCGATACTTGCAGTCTCTTTTTAAACGAAAATTTCAATTTGATTTTTAACGGCTTTCTATATAAATTCTAAATAAAACAATTAGACATTCTGCTTCTACGTCAAGCTCTTGCGAAGAAGAGCTATTATTTTCATTAGCGGCCGTTACGAGGGAAAATGTGCGCGATGCGTTAAACCAAGCGCAAGTTTTGGTCGTCCTAATAACTTTTACTTCCTGCTGGCGGCACCTTCGCGCTTGGCTTTAGAGGAAAATCGTCGCCTGCTTCTGGGTTCTTGACCGTGCCATTATGAGACTCTTTGTCAAATTAACGCCCTGAAAAAATGAATTTCTCTGTCAAGAGTTTGCGCGTATTTTTTTTTCCTTTTTTATAATCCTTTTATATAAATACTCAAACTCAAACTTTGTATTTTGGCGCCAAGTAGTCTTATTGTTGTAAGATTTCATCCATCACTTAATTATGAAGGAGGAGAATGTTCCAAATCTCATGGAAACAAACTTTTATTTTACTTCTAATGGATATTACTCTGCCTTTTGTAATTTTCATTTTATAACCTGATAACGATCGGCTTTTAAACAAACACTCTAATTCCCTTTCGCAGTTCGAGCTGATGCACCGACTGCTATCGGCGGTGAAGCGCATCATGGAGCCGACCCAACCTAAATACCGCATGCTGATGCGGCGCTCGAAGCCGATGACGAAACTCGTGCGCGAGCAGAAGAAAGCAGAGGGCAGCATGTCACCCAGCGACCTCGACGCTCAGAACGTCAACCTCTTCGGCAAGACCTGTCAGACCAACACTACGGAGACACCGGACTACTACTTGAGCGACGAAGAGGACTGAGGGATCGCGTTTTGGATGATTTTTCCTCGAACTCCTTCTGAATTAATTTTTTAATTAGTGCTGCACACAGTTTATTATTACAAATGCGTGAGCTTTTACCTGAAAATATAATGTCCGTGTCATAGTTGTTATGTTTTTATGTCAAAGTAATTGTTTATAATCCGTTATTCATGGTAGTTTGTGGTAACTGTAAAATGAAAAATTATCTTATAAATTTTATAGTGTGAATTAGTCTACTTAATTGATTTTCCAAGTTACTGTTAGTTTTATAAATGTACATTAACTTTATTTGATAAATGTAATTTTATTAGTGGTTAAATATTAATAGGTATAATAACGTTATGTTTTTTATTATTTGATTAAATAGAAAATGTCTAATATACTGTTGACTGTCTTAATTTCTCGTACATAGATGTTTTAGCTTTGAAAACAAATTTTTTTTCAGAAAATTTATTGAAAACTCTAACTTTAGAACATTAAAGCTGTAAGAATAATTAAAATTCACCTAAATTTTTTGCTTATATTTTATGAAAAATAAAAATTATCTTATGATACTTAAAAATCCACAGAATTTCACACCCACTAATTAAGTCCTCGCTGTTGAAATCCTAAAATAAAATCCAGTTTGAAGTTCAAATTCAAACGCTTTTCCCGCCATAATACAAAGTCGACTGTACCGCTCGAACCGTGCGCCGTCCGATTGCTATTAGCTCTCGAATCTCGCGCCAACAAGAGCGATTCGATGCTGACGGGCAAGGGGGTGCTCGGAAAAGGGAGGGAAAAGTGCAAATATGGCCGGTGAGCCGCGGCGATGAAAATCGGTAGTCCGTGCGCCCGTCCTCGTGTCGTTGTCGCGTGGCTATAACAATAGTAGCAGCAGCTATTCGATCGGCACTATCTGCAGTACCCGAGGGGAACCAGCGTCGTTCCGTTCCTCTTCTAGCAGTTGGACCGACAACACCAGCCACGCACAATCACCATCTTCGTAGTCACCATCGTCATCACTAGCAGACTCGCCGCTGACAGGAGAACTGGATAGTTCCCGACGCCAATACTCGCAGGCCACAGCGAAGACATGTGCCGGTAACACGCTTCTCCCGTAGATGTTTCTGCTGCTCGTGGAAGTTGACGGCTGTTCGGCACCGGATGTAAGGTAAGTGTGTGCATCAGTCAAGCACAGAGCTCCCCGTTCTTGTTCCAGCCATTGTGCGAGAGCCTGGATTCTAACTCTGTGCATAATAAAGCTCGTCGAGGCCGCTGCATTGCGCCCGACTTGCGTATCTCGCAGTGGCGGAGCGCCTATTGATACGTGACTACGGGAGTGCGAAGCGAGGGGAGGCCAAGAATGAGCGAGAGAGGAGAGACGGAAGAGCGTCTCTCCCTCCGGCCTTGCTTCCCCTCCGTCGTAAGCGGCGGATCCATCGTCGATGTGCACGCCTTTTTAAATGCCCCCGTCGGCCGTCGGCTGTCGTACGAGGACGGCAGGTGAGCCCCCAGCGCAGCGCAATGACAAAAAGCCGCCCGTAGCGCGTGGAAATCTCGAGGAGATAGCGAGAGCGAACAAGCGCTGACGCCAGCGCTCCCGGCGGCGACTCCCTAACCTGCAAATATCCTCTCCAAGAGGCAACGTGCCGCACGGCGGGCGCTACTACTCTCCTCCGTCCGTCTACTGCAGTGTCACAGCCTCACAGCCGCCAGTGTATATATGTGCAACGCCCACTTCTGCACGTACTGTACGTACGCGCAGTGCTCGTGCAATTTTCCGCGTTCACGCGCCCGGCCGTGATTAGGCGCTGCTGCACGCCTCGTCGTTATCTAGACAGCAGTGAGCGCATGACTCCGCCGCCGAACGTGCAAGTCAGTCATCCAAACACGTGCTCCCGCGCGGCCCGAAGAGGACAGGAACTGCCTGCTGCAGTGCCGCCAGGTCCACGGCATGCTCGACTCGCCGGCACTACATCAGGTTTGTTTATTTCCAATCCAATGGGGTGCCAGCTAAGCGAACTCGCGAAAAACCGGGCAGACCTCAGCTGACGCAAGAGACTGCTCCAAGCCAGCAGGAGGAAGAGGCTGCGTGCATATGCGCGCGCTTGGGGGAACGACGAGATATTTAGCGCCAAGCGGCAACGTGCCCGCCGCCGCTCGCTCCGCCGCGCCGTGAGCCGTGACCGTCCGTGTGAGCGACGGTGGCCGCACACAAGCAGCCTACGCGGGAGCGGGACGATCGATAAGCGGCTGCCTGACTCTCCCGCTGCCGTGTCTCTCTCGCTCGCGCTCTTATGCTATCCCGTCCGCTTGGGATCTCGATATAGCTTCTTTTTTTTACCGCCGCCGCTGCCAGCCGCCGAGGACGACGACGCGCTTTTTCCGCTCGAACGAGGGAGAGACGGACTGAGCGGCCGCTGCTCTCATCTGCTCTTCCTCCTTTTTTCGCACGACTCGAGCCCGATTGCTCGCGCACTCGGCTGCCGCCGAGTCATGAGCTCGCACGGGGATGGGCTGCAGCTCTATCGGCTCGGAAATTCTTCGAGAATAAAGTACACCACGTGTCGGCGCCATAAATTTTTACTCTCCGCGTAAGGTCTGTACCAATTCATGGCACGTGTGTGCGTAGGTGTTTTTGTTTTGGGCCGCCAAGTTTTTTTTACTTTTTACGGGCTTCTTTTGCTGATTTTTTGGAAAAATAGCTTCACCCGGTTTCATTGTAAAGATTATGTAATTCGTAACAACAATTTTTTTATCAATATATGTTTTAACTCTTCGTTGATATTATAAAACGTGGAATCTTATTTTTATTATAATTTATAAAAAATATCTGTTTACTGTTTTTATTAACATAACATTATTTCATATTAATTAAGTTAATTAAGATTATTAATTTTTTATAAATTATAAAAATGGTTTTACTTTTAATAATTAAATTTATAGAAATGTGTCAAAATGAAGTAATTATATACTAGAAAATTATATTACAATTGAAATACTAATATGATTATTTTAAAAAATCGTTATTAAATTAAATAATAATAATTCAATCAACTTTAAAAAACAGTTTAAATAATTTGTTTATGATATTACATTGTTTAATTTGTAAATGTTATCTAAATTATTGAGTTGATTGACAAAATTGAGCTCAGCAATATAAGTTCACTTATAGATGCTTTTACAGTTCTATAGTTCAAAAGTACATGTTGTAAGGCTCAATTGAATCACTTCAAATGTACACTAAAAGAAAATTTAATAGATTAAATATTATAAGTGTATTGAAGATTTGAGCCTAGATATTTGAATATTTGAAAAAGCTAAAATATTAAATATTATTTTTAGTTTTAACAAATCTATAGCTAACTTAAACTTAATTATTTTTTATTATTTTATGTTTCAGAGAGAATAGGCTAAAGCCTATTATTAATTTTCACTGAAGAGCTACCTAAAAGCTACAATCGTGGCTAGTTTGAATAAATATTCGAGAATTGGTAGGATGCCTGCGGTGAGTGTACGTGACTCACTGGCAGTAGCCATACGTCATAATCTGGACACTGCTGGACAGTCAAAATCGGATGACTTGAACATGGTCTTGGCAAGCAATGGACCTCGCATGCTTCACTCTGAGCTGGACTTTGAGGAGACTGATAATTTTCGCTCAACGGTTCAGGATCGCCTCAAAAGCAAATATGTGGTTCTCAGCGTGCCAAAAGAGAGCACAGACAATGGCAAGGCCAAAGATGGGGCTGGCTGTTCAAAAAATTTCGATAAAAGCAAGGAGCCTAGATTGCCAGAGCCAACTACCGTTTTGTACCCCCCAGATAAGGTAAAACTTGGCTGGAGCAATAACTTTCCCATAGGTGCTGGCATGTACAATGTGGGAAACACATGTTACTTGAACAGTACTCTGCAGGCTCTCTTTCACGTTCCAGCTCTAGTCAATTGGCTAGTGACTGATCCACATCACGATTCAAAATGTGACCTGAATGGTAAGTTTAAAAATGTTAAATTATATCAAATATTTTTGCCAGCAGTTACCGCAATATGCAATACTTTGAGTTTAATTTCATACATAATATGTAGAAATCATAAATAATAATGTAAATTCAGTTTTTTGTTACTTACATGCACAGAGACACAAGCACATGCTTTTACTAATTTAGTGTTCTATCTGAAACGATAGTGAGAAATCGTTTCTTTTCAGAAGGAGGTGGTGAGTGCCTTACTTGTGCAGTGGCTAAGACTCTACATTTCAGTCACCAAAAGTCTGGTGATTCAATCAAACCATATTGTGTTTACAATAAACTTAAACGTAAGCATCAAAAATCTTCTATAAAAAGATAAAAAAAGATATTGAAAATCTAATATTTCTTATTTATATTTTGGAACAGTTATTTGCAAAACAATGGTACAAGGACAACAAGAAGATGCACATGAGTTTTTACGTTATCTTTTAGAAGGAATGGAGAAAGCATATTTAGCAAGGCATAAAGGGTTAAGATTAGACAATTATTCGAAAGAAACAACTCCCATTAATCAAATTTTTGGAGGATACATTAGAACTGAAGTTAAATGTCTTCAGTGCCGACATGTTTCTACGACTTTTCAGCATTTTCAGGTAATTTGTATGAAAATATATAGTATTGTATATAGTATTAGTATGTTATTATTACATTATATTTTTTACGGATACATGCCATAAAAAAATTTTTCTTAATAATTATCTTAATAGTTAAAACGTGTAACATTAATAATTTATTTTACAGGATTTACTATTAGACATTCGGAAATCAGGAACATTGGACGAAGCCTTAGCCGGATATTTTAGTCAGGAGCAACTCGATAACAATGATTACAAATGCGAAGCGTGTAAAAGACGAGTGCCGGCCACAAAACAGTTCATATTAGAAAGACCACCCAAAGTTCTCTGCGTTCAACTGAAGCGATTTAGTGTTTTGGGGGGTAAAATTTCACGACACATAGGATTCGTACAGACCATCGACATGGGTCCGTATATCAGACGTCAACCAGGGGAAACACCCAGCAAAGTAATCTACAGACTTACTTCTATGGTCACACACATGGGCCCGTGGGTCAACAGCGGACACTACACTGCCATTGCCCAAGTATCGTCGGGCAAATTTTACTCTTTCGATGACTCTTGCGTAAGTATCAATAATGTAAATTAGTGTTTAAAAATGAAACTTTCTACAATTTTTTACTACGTCTTAAGCAGGTTCGTCAAATTAGTCTAAATAACGTTTTAAGCACCAATGCTTACATCATGATTTTTGAAATGGAACCATCTCATGTCGCATCGAACGGTCAAACGCACAGCAGTCAATCCGTAAGCATGAAAAATGACGTCTCCATATCAAAGGCAGGTCCCTCATATTCTCACACTAATGGTGTATCAAGCAAAGTGTTGGACAATGGCAACAACAGACAAGCATCATTTTCAAATAAAAATGGTGAAAGTAGCTCACCATCAACAAAGTCTAGAGATAGGGAGAATGCAAAGACACCATCTCCACCGCCACCACCGCCTGTACCTCCGTTAGCACCACCGAATTACACAAGGCGGAACTTTATTGGACCACAAATGCCACCTCACATGGAAAAGAATAGGTACATATAACGTAAAAAACTACTTTTCTCAAATACTTTACTCTAAGTTAACATCATAATGAACATTAATTACAGGCTTAATGACTCGACGAATAACAAATTAGTTGATTACGATAACGATTCAAGCGACGAAGAGAATCCCTCTTCAAAAACATCGCGCCAAGAACGTGATACTTACAGATTTTCAAACACTTCATCCAACAATTCTTCAACGAAATACAGTAAAACCAATGGTAATGCTTATTCGTACTCTTCGTCAAGTCACAACGGCAATAGCCACCATTCGTATTCGAACGGATCGGATGCAAACAACGGTGGAAGTAGCGAAAATAGTAACGGTTCATCATCGCGAAGTTCGTCTCCTAAAAGCGGATTCAGTAACAATAAATCGGAATACAATGGTTCATCTTCGGAGAAGGGCAAGGATAAATGGCATTACTCGAAGTCACGCGGTGACTCCTCCGAACGGAAAGTTTACACAAAGGCATCTGCAAATGTCAACAATAAGGGTTGGCAAGTTTGCAAAGATACTCCTTCACCATCATCCGCAACAAATGCTAATGGATGGTCAGTCTCCGATAATGTGTCGTAAGTTGTTTTCATGTATTGTTTTTTGCCTTAAGTAAATTAATAAAATTAAAATGCTTTTTACGCATTTTTTCATCATTATCATTATGAAAAATGTTCTTCAAATTCATCAAATTAAAAATAAATGGTGATATTTTTGAACTCATTGTATTATGATAGTGAATACATAATAATAACAAATATTTATATAAATCTACTTATTTCAATGAAAGATATTTCAATGCATTGTTTTTACGTGGTAATGTTATATTTCTTACAAGTATTCTGTTTGACATTTTTAAATATACACTGCACATTGAGTAAGTTTAAAATTTTAAATCTAAAATCACCACTGCTTTTATTTAAAAAAAAAAAAAAATTATCTAAAATTATTTTCATACATAATTATTTACCTGGGCATAAAACATTTCGTGTAACTTCTTGACGTAGATTTATTTTGTGTTAATTTAGTGAAGATGCATGAGTATCTATAGTTTTATATTTATTATTTTGATTAGTCATTCAGTAGTATTAAATGTATTTTGTATATTGTAGTAAAATTTGTTTACATATATATAAAATTAGAGTAATAGATATTTTAGCAACTTAACTTTTTCAAATAAGGAAGAAGTTGCTTAAATATAAAAAAAATTAATATTTTTAGGGATGAACCCAATGGCAGTAGTAATAGATCTAATAATCACTCTATGACACCAAGTGCAGCAGAAATGAGAAATTTTAATGGAACGAATCGTTCTGAAACTGTATCACATTTACAAAAAACCTCACAATGGGCCTATGGAAATACCAATGGTAAATAATTTTTTAAAAAGTCGTATTAAATAATGCTAAATTACTTAGTCTCTATTTTTTGTCCTTTAGTTAATAGTTGGAATGGTGGCAAAGCACGTATTGACCGTGAAGTAGACAATCAACGACGTCAAGATCACAAACGTTCATATGACAACGATGAGGATGATCTCGACCGCGGTCGCACGAAGAAGGTCAAAATTCGTCACGATTATAAAAGTAGTAATGACTACAATCGCTTCCAAGATCATCAAAATAATAAAGTTCCATGGAGGCAATCAAATACTTTCCGACAAAATATGTTTTACAATCGATCGCGAAACCATAGGTCACAACATCACCGTTATCCACATAACAAATCCAGGAATGACTGGCGTTGATTCGAGAATTAAAAATCATGTGAGTCCGGTGGTGACTTTATCCTTCATAGTTTAGTTGCGCAGCGTTCAGCAATGATTACGAGTCGTAATATTAGGCTAGGTTTACAAATATAAGGAAAAAACTTGTATTGATGAGAAGGATATGCATATCCTGGATTCAAGTGTGTATTTTGTTGAAGAATCATGAAAATTTTAGACTAGTGGCTTTACGATTTTATAACTACGTTAATTGCTTTATTTAATAATTTCTATTGTTTTTTAAGCATAACCCTGTGATCAATTTATTTCCTAAATTAAGTTTCTAAAAATAACAACTACTATTACCATAAAATATGACCGGGAAAAATCGAGATGCATTAGGATTGTATTAAAATACGTGAATTATTAATGTAAAATTGATTAACTATTTCCTCAATCACGTACAAAAATTGTTTATAAGTGAAAGAAAAAAAGGAAAAAGAATCTATTTTAACGGTAATGATCATTCGCTATTATCCTTTATAAAAAAAATTTTCACATTCTTCTACAAATTATTCAATCCAGGGCAGCAGCTATCGTTATACTATTGTGAATGCCCGTTTAAACGAAATAATAAATTCCATTGACGTTTTCTCGGTTAATTTTATTATTTTTTTTTCGTATCAAAAAATTAAAAAAAACGTCATTTGTTGTTGCATTTCGGTATGCTGTTTGTCTTGTGCATGTATGTACGAGCATGTGCGTGCACACGTTCCTTAAAAGAAAAATAAAAATGAATATAAGAAGCAAATAGACTGTACTGGTATACCCGGGTATACACGGTTTCCGACTACATACCTGCGTTTTCAAGTTATAAAATATGCTTAGCGGCGGCATTTTACGCATGGGAGCGAACGAGTTTTACAGCGCTTTTTTGGATTCATAAATTTATCGCGTTGCGCACTGACGATACGTATTGAACTTCGGTGTCCCTGAGAAAATATTATGATAAACATAATATCAGTGGAATTAAACGTAAACCATGTACAGTTACGTATATCGTGAGAAATATACTTTGAGTTTATAAATTTTTATTTTTTTCTGAATCGATAATCAATTCGAATGAAAGTAGTTTTTTGCTAATTTAGTTGAAAGAAAAAAACAATTATATCCAAGGGATGTTAATTATTTTATCGTTAAAGTCATAAAATGCTACATAAATCCATTTATATCTTACACATAACTGATTATACCTTGCATTGAATAGGCAATTTCATGTCAGTATTGAATGGAAAGCAGTTCACGAAATTTAACGAATATGTATCTCTTTGTACAAATAATATATAAGCCATATATCATAACGATGGTACACTGAATATAGTACGAATGTTGTCTTTGCAATTAAGTTCATTTATTTTAGCTGACTTTAATTTGAAGACAAAATTTGTACGTTGTATAGAATTTATGTATAATTTTTATAGTTATAAATGAATCTACTAAAAAAATTTAGTCGTAAACACACGTTAGTATACTTTACTTTTTTGGGTAAATAACATGTACCGTTTTCTTTTCACGTATAAACTTTAAAACGGAGAACGCATCGCGGTTCCGTCCTGCCGAAAAGTAAAAATATGTAAAGAAAGCGAGCAAGGCAACACTATGTAGCTGATTACTCAACTCAATACAACTGAACGAAAGGTTACTATATTTCTAACAGGGCCTTTCTCGAGTTTCACTCGCTGACATGAGCTACTGCGTTTCTTCATTTTTCTTCTTCTCTTTTTTTGATACAATACATCCACATCCTCAATAGATTCAAACGATGAGCGTGTAGAGTAGAACAACTGATAAAAGTTTGAGTCATTTTTTTTCATTTCTATCGTTCTTACTTTTATAAAAGTTGACTTGAGTTTAAGTAATCATAATAACAGTTGAGATCAACGCTGGTATAAACATTTCACTTTTTACAATTTACTCATATTGTAAATATTAATTTTTAAACTACACGACAAACCCTTAATAAATTTCTTTTTGTATAAAAACTTCTCGCGAAAAGTACTTCTTTTCTCTAAAAAATGACTATTATTGAATCTATTTGAATTTCACACAGATGTCAACATTATAATGTTTACATTTTTTTTATTTGAATATCATACATTTTTATTTGATATATTTAAAGAATTTCGAGGAACCAACGTTGATCTCAGTAGAAATCTGTAGTTTTAATAGTTTCGTACGCATCAAATACTCAAATCACCTGTGCCGCAAAACCGTATTGTATGTAATCTGCAATGTCAACGCGATGATTTGGTGAATCGTACGGTTCATATTGATGAATCTTTTCCGCGATCCTCGAAATATTTTTTTCCCTTTGTAAATTCAAGCGTTTTACACCACATCTCACCATTACCTTCGTTGTATAATATACCTCGTTATGTTATATTTTATTGTGAATTTAATATTAGCCAAAAAGTTAGAATAGCTGTAATAGCTAGTTTTAGCAACAAGAAAAAAGGGATGGTAATATAAATAACAATGAAAAAATTGGCGAGTAAAAGAGAGAGGAAGCAAAAATGGTACATTCTAGTTTTAAGGCGAATCATTAAATGTCAAACTTGACTTGTGTACACGAAAATACCGTCTTGTTGAAAATATAAACGATAAAACAAACAAAAAAACTAATAATATTAAATGCCATTTATATGTATATACACATGCGTATATTACTCGTGTGTTTTTCGAAGTATATGTACGGTGACAGTAAACAAGAGAGAACGAGAGATAAAAGCAGAAGTGTGTTAACGAAATGTATGAGTAAAATCGTGAATGATAGAAAAGCAAGTGAAGAAAACTGAAATCACGAAAAGAGAGCCGTTTTAAAGCTCCATTGATTTCTTTTTTTTTTTGATTAAACACTATATATGCGAAGAACGGGAGCTTCCGTAAAAAAATGATAGATAAGCTCAACGAAGGTTCGATGCTTGTTACTTTAATCTTAAAAATAAAAACTGCAAGATGCATTAAATTACCCTCACTATCAATTTATGTATACCATCAAATTTAGTATATGAGAGAAGCATCGTTTGACTTTAGCACAAACCTTTATTTTTTTTCATCCGAAGTTCGAGATAAAATGATGAACCCGGTTTATACCGAATAGTCAACTGTATCTGTTTGGAACATTTTTACTTCTAAAAGTCACATTGTTTTTCTTTTTGTTTTTTTTTTATTTTTTAATGTTTGCACCTTCCTTTGTTGTACAATTTGTATTTATTTAAATCAGGGGAACTATTGTCAGGTTAAATTTTTTAATGAAGATTTTATTGTATAAATCCATTGATTAGCTTTTGTAAGAAAACAAAAGATCGTTATCGGTAATTGATTAAGTGAATGAAAAATGATTTACAAAACATAGAAAATGAATTGGAAGTGTTGCTTTAGAATTATTTCCAACGTAAATTTATTTAATATTTTTATAAGTACAAAAACACAATGAAATATAAATAAAATAATTATGAAATTTCAAATCTATTGGTCGATTTATTTTTTTTTTTACACCCAAAAATTGAAACCATAATACAGAATTGTTAAGGTACTCTGAAATAGAACCCCTGACTACGTACCTTTATTGCAAATCAACCTCGTGGCCACCAAATACTATTATCTATTAAACAAAGATGTAGATATTAAATTTGAGGTAATTTAAAGGCCACGACAGGTACTCTGTCATTGACCAAATCGTTAGAAAGCGGATTTTGATTTTGTCTTAAAATTCTTAAAGATCAAGATATCTCAAAATCCCGATGGGATGACCAAAACTAAGGTCACAGTATAATTTAAGTAGCTGTACAGACCACTTTATGTTTTGCGTGCCAAGTAATTAATAGTATAATGAAATTAATTTTTCGCTATAAAATTATTAGTGTGTTTAATAAGATGAAAAAATTGTACATATTTACTTTAATAAAGTAGCTTTATGTAGGATAATTTATTAACATTAGAATATATCTGGATGATAAATTACATAACATTAAAGAAACGAATAACCAGTCCATCACCAAGAATAGATAGCTATGTCATTTTCTTTTACACAATGCACAGATGAATTTACAATTACCTACAATATGTATACAAATATACAAAGGGGCTTGAGTATTGAGATACCATGACTTAGATTGAACTGAATGGATTCTCAAGTAGAATAGCTTCAGTTACGTAGTCGATAAAGACTAGACTATAAAATATCCTCCAAATCTGGCCAAGGAACTGGTGGCGCAAGTCTTAACGAGGTAATTTTATTACGCATAAAAGCAGGAGGCTCCAATTTTCTTCTTTCCTATAAATTGCACGTTTTTAACATATTATAGTTTATGATTAATTCCAAGAATACTAAACAAAAACTTACGTGAGTGGAGCTTTGAGACGGAGGAGGCGTAAAGTCTGTAACCGGAGTTGCCCAACCTTTTGTATTTAAACATTCATAACATAATTTCGGATCTGACAAGCATTCCAAATGATATGTATGGTTACAATTAAATATCACGATACAATTCGCAGCATTAGCGAGGACTTTTCTGCAAACGGGACAAATCATAGAGCGACTGGTTCGTGCTTTCCCAGCTTCTCTAAAAATTAAAAGTTAATAATAGTGTTGATTATCAATTATAGAATACAATTTAATTTATCATACCTCAAAGTTTTTTTTAATGCTTCATGCAGTTCCAGGCTAACTAATCTCGCAGTAGTTTGTACAAGAACTTGTTCATATCTTGACTGAGCTAAAACGCCAGTTAAAAGTTGTCTCACATCTCCCATCGTACCACCGGTAGATAGAGGATGTTTTAAAATATGTTCCAAAACGGTAGATAAAGCAGTCGTGCCGCTAAGAGCTTCTAAAATTACTTTCAATAGTTTTTCTCCTAAACTTTTACTAGCTGTAAAAATAATTCATTTGTTAATATTATTTTCAAAGATCAGTCGCATTTTTTACAAAGAAAAAGTAAAAAAAAATTAAATTTAATTTGTTATTTTTTATGTTGATCTTACTCTTTTGTATATCATTATTAGATTGTAGACTTAAAACAACTTCAACGAGCGGCAGCCAATCAAGTACCCCTGCTGATCTTCTGCATAAACCTGATAATTGAGTTGTAATTTGTACAGCTTCCTCCTCTGTCTCTTTATCTCGATCATTCTAGACGTTAATAATATATTTATTAATTTTATTTGAAAAAAAGTTGAAACTAAGATGTAAGCTGCTCATAGAAGTCGAGATCTGTAAACGTATACTTCATAATAAAAGCATTTGCAAGAAGTTATATTTTAAATTTCTGTGAATGAATATATAAAAGAAGTTTAGAATATTAATTTTTGGTATGTACACAACAAACTATTTATAGATAATAAAGAAAATGATGACCCAAGTCGTCCAATTGTTTGTTCGTTAGTGAAATAAAAAATAAATTATATTGATTTCAATGGTTTATGTTTTAGAACTTTTTATTGTAGGTGTACTTTATTAAAAGAATTTTAAAAAATTATAAGTGAACTAGTCTCTAGACATTAATCATTTGTAATTTTACTGTGCCAAATTTTGATTTGAAAAATTCTACTTAATCAATGCTTTTAAATTACTCGCAACTTGTGAAGTTTCTTACCGCATTCGTAATTTCAGTAATTTGACCGAGCAGAAGATCAAAGGCACCCTGATAGTTACCCGATTGTTCGAGTAGCTCAGCTTCCGCGTCCTTGCGATTCGCATCCTGAACTATTTTCAATGCACGTTCTGGATCACAGCCATGAGATCTTCGAAGGTGTTTTATAACCTACATAAAATATGCCGAATGAAAGATGGTCAGTTGAATTACTAATATTTGTCACATAGAATTGAAGTTAATTTATTATCAAAATAATTTTTGAAAAACACGTACTCTCTCAGGTTCAATATCACACATTAGTTTCAGAAAACGTTCCAAAGCCTTTGGCGACAATTCTAGTTTAGCGTTATTAGAACTCCTCTCCTCCGCTTCTTCCTCTTTATCGCCACCACATTCTGATTCCTTTTTGTCACTCTCTGCATAACCGTGTAAAGCCGAGAGCAGAGCGTACTCGCAATGTGTATCGTCTTGCACTCTTTCAAGTATGCTATCCAACTGTTCCACGAGACGTGTGGCGATTATCCCTGCAAAGCCTGGTGCGTCAATACTAACAAGATCACGGGCATGCTTTTTCACTATCTCTTCGATTTGGATAGTTGGTAGTTGATGAAGCAGGGGTAAAACCTCGGAATGTCTTGAGGGATCGGCCATCATGCATTCGCACACTGATTCCCAGTCACTTCTGTTTGTATATAACAGTTCGGATACGCGCAAACTGAAAACAAAATAGATTGTAATTAGTTATTCATTGAGTTATTCACTGGAAAGAAATAAAATAAACGTCTCAATGTACAGAAAACTTACAAATTAGCTTTGCGAGTAAGATTCAGAAGCGTAGTTTCCGTAATGCTATTCAATTTGTTCGCGTGTAAGAGTTTTAATATTGCATTTTCTCGTCTAGGTTTATGCTCTCCGCTAGTCTCAATGCAAAGTATTTCAACGATTCTATACAATGAGTTTGCTTCTAAAGTCACGGTACATTCAACAATCTCATCCACAATAAATATTAATACAAATATTTTCTGCTGGTTACTCAAATACTCTGAACTCTCTGGACCTACTGGTGTACTTGCTGTTACGATATTGAACAATATATCTACAACCCTTTGTCGTTGTCTTAAACCCATTTCCGAAGTAAACTCAGGTTCTTGAAATGCCATAGCGATAGCGTCTAAGAATCCTTTAGCGTCAAATCTAATACAATTAATTAATTATTTAGATATTAAATTTTTTTTAAATGAATTATGCAGGTAAATAAATTACGTAACAAACCTCAGTAGCGTTCGGAGGTATGGATATTGTCTCTCAGCATCAGAGGCCTGACTCGAATGTTGTGACAACAACGCTCGAAGTACGTCAGCTTTGACTTTACGAGGCAGACCTTCAGGAAGTTCACTCTTTCGAGGAAACTGTCGACCGGTTAGGCAACAACTAGTGTAAACGAGTAGAGCGTTACCAAGATTTATACAGTCCCAGGGTTGAGCAGTATCTACGTTGTCTATTAAGTGCTTTTGGAGGACGGGTACAAGTTGATGAATCGGAGCGGTGTAATCGCCCAATGCAGCAGTTTGAAGGTGAATCAAAGCTTCCCACAGGCCACGTTGATTGCATAATGTTGTTACCTGAGAAAGAAAAAAATATTTTTTAAACAAATGATTGTACTAGAACAACATATAGACATTTGAAACAAAGTTTACTTGATGAATATCCAAGCAATCGACATTCAACAGGATGATGATAGCTTGCAATGAGTCAAGTCTATCTTCCTGGTTGTACAAGGAAACTAACTGCTGTGCAATAAGCGGCGGTAGCTGAGGAGACAGACTGCCTTCAAGAAGCGGCGACTCAAGAGCTCGAAGGTAGATTCCCCTTAGACTCTCCGATTCTGACACGAAATCCCAGAGTTTACCAAAAAGAAGCTCGGTACTTTCAAGCTGGACACAGTACTCAACACAGGTATTAACAATCTCCAACTCGGCACTGCTACCTTCCCCAGCATTCGACAGTTCGTCCATATAACGTATCAATACTTGAGATACCCTGTCTTGGACTATTTGCTTACGACGTTGTTTTGAGCCCCGTAGTCCAACCACTGCCTTCCCTT
Source organism: Ormyrus pomaceus (assembly GCA_900474385.1). Taxonomy (NCBI): domain Eukaryota; kingdom Metazoa; phylum Arthropoda; class Insecta; order Hymenoptera; family Ormyridae; genus Ormyrus; species Ormyrus pomaceus. Next base: position 8,229 of record UCOM01000659.1, on the reverse strand, counting down.
TATCTCGATAGAAATCCAGGCCCAGCTCTAATGCCTCACGATATCGTTTCTGTAGATTAAGTAATACATTTTAAAATACAATAGTATTTATATAAATTAAAAATTGACCAATATTTTGATTGTCACAGTAATATAATATTAATAAATAAAAGAACGATATAATAATATTATACAAATTACTTTCAAACTCTAATAATTAATAATTTTAATTCTCCAAATTTTAAATTTATCTCCAATTCAGAATAAGTGAATAAATTTTCATTTCTTTGTTAATTCAGAGCATAAAAAAAACTTTATGTTCTCGTTATCACAAGCTTCATCTCTGCCTGCAAATATTTGTTTTAAATTTAACGTTTTTATTGTTTATTCTACGTGCCTGCATTGTCAAATGCCGCAATCTTTCTGTCCACGATCTCACACAAACGGCATGAAGACTCTTCATGCCAAGTAACAGCAGCTGAGGTCCAAAATTTATAACAGTATTGTAGCAAGCTCGTTCCCCAGCAAGCGCCATAGCTTTTGAAACATTGCCACCAGTTGACAGACCCTTGAAGTGACTTGATGCGTAAGAGAGGCCGACATTGCTTACATCTAAAGTCTCAAGATTTTCTTGCGTTCGAACGTCAAGTAGATGAAGTTTCTCGTGAATATCGAGTACCGCCAGAGACCTGGAGTTCATCCAGCGCAAATTACTCATTGTATAATTTAAAATAATTCTCCGAAGTGGTGTTAATCTAACTCGCATTCCAGCTTCACTGCAAACCTTTGTAAATAATACAAAATAAATGTAAGATTTATAAGTAAAATAAAAATAAAAAGAATTATAAAATTTGAAACCTACTTGATAGAAATGTATGTTATTATCTCTTCCTAATGCAAGAACAGGATCAATGATTCTAGCAGCATTAACAGAACGAATGACAACCAATTGCCAAGCAACTTGAGGTGGAGCTATAGAAGCACCATTTAATGGATGAGTCAAAACAACGCGCATTCTAGGTCTTATGCACACAACAATAACTTTGGATAAAGTGGCCATTGCAACGAGTGTATAATTCTTAAGCGGATGTGTAGCCAATTCATCCAGAAGCAAAGGTTCAAGACTACAAACTTCTCCTCTAGAACCACTAAACAAGCACTTGCTTTCACAGCCTCTCACACCCATTGTCCTTGTAAATGTCAGTTCAAACACTGAGCCACCACTATCACTACAGAGAGCTAACTTTGGAGAATCTGTAAACTGTATAAAAAATGATTAATTAATTCATTTAACCGAATAAAAAATTATTAATTAATTCATTTATTAAGTAGATTCAGAAAGTTACCTTAACATGTAAAACAGCTGTTCCTGGAGGATGAACATCTGTTAAAGTCCTCAAAATTTTACCATTAGCACTGTCAATCATGAGAATGTATCCTTTAGCAAAACCTGCAAGAATTCTGGTCCCATCATGATTAAAACAGAGAGCTGAAACTGATCCCTGATATCTAGTGTCTCGATGACACCACCTTAAAGTCTGAGCTGAATCAAATCCTAGCACTAAACCATGACTAGTTCCAATTACAAGCATATTTCCACCTGCTGCTACTGCACTAGCAAGTCCAGCATTAATCTTTTCCTAATTTTTAAGATCAAAAATTCAACATTTATTCAACAAAAATGATGTTCAGAAGTAAAAATAAAAAATTTACTTACACTTGCAGAGGCAATTTGAGCGCAAATTCCCTTTAAAATCACATGCCTGAGAATTACCCCAGAATGAGGAGGCTGTCTTGTTTTTGGTCTACTAGGAGAGTTGAGGGACAGCAGGCTACCCACACTAACTGTCTCACTGGTAGACAGTTTCTCCAACGAAGCAGCTCCTAAGTCGTCATCAGTCCCAGACAGAGAACCACAATCAGGTTCTGCAAGTATGCTCTCCAACGAGGGAAGCTGATCCACAGCTGGAATGGCATACTCAGCATCGTCCAGCTGTAAAGTTGAAAAGCAATTCGTCAACAACACATTAGCCTTTAAGTAACCTCTCAATACAAAGAAAAAACACCCACCTCCTCAATTTCCAGATTGATCGCGTCCGCAGCGGCGAGGTTCTCCTGCGAGCCGGACACGTCCGAGTTTGAGCCGTTTTCCTCGGCCATGGTTTTCTCTGCTCAGCTCGCTGCTGGCACCTGATTTAGCGAGTCCCCGCGTCTGTGGTTACGCCCAGGAGCGAGCAGCATAATCGACGGCTAGGACAACCGCATCCTGGAGTCCGGAGGGCTGCGCTCTACTGCCTCCTCCAGCGATTCGCTCATGGCAAGTATACACAAAGCAACAGCAGCGCAGCGTTGCGTGGCTTGGAGGGGGTGGACCGACCGGCAGACGATAAACAAAAGCACAGCACAGAATTTTCGTCAATTTACGACCCGAGACTCCCGATCTGCCTTCCTTTCTGTCGGTTTTTTTTTGTGTAAGTTGCTGTGAGATGTGACTCGCTGGACTGATGGTTTGCTGATTGAACTCACGCACAGTACACATGCGCGAAAGTCGCTGTTGCACATTCACGTAGCAAGCTGGATCGGAAATAAAAAAATTGGGCTGCTGACAATGAAAGTTGATATTGCCCTTTTTTAGAGCATACCTATTTAATTATTTCAATAATATGCTTATTTTAATTTCGTATTAAAATAGTGTTATTCAACTCTCAACAATAAAAACTGCATAAAATCAAAACCTTCGATTACATGTGGTTTTACTAAAAAACAAAACCAATCTTCTCACAAAGCCAAGAAACGAAGAAACATGCTCTTACAACAAGTCGATTCAAATTCTGCATATGCCCATTCAGTCCCACCTTATCGCACTGACGTCAGTCGCTATCGCAGCCTCCCTCCTTACGAATGTAGTACCTTCCCTTCCCATCCCAGCGTGCAGCACTACAACAGCGCAGCGCAGCTGAAGCGAGCGACCGCATGCGCGAGTCTCGTGGTGTGCCGAGAATCCGAGATCCATCCGACGACATAACTTGGTGCTGCTCAGTGCGCGTGCGGTTTGTACGTAGTGTAATCCGCGACCTTCGAAAGCCCTCGAGATGTCGTGGCTCCTGGGCAATCACTACAAGCAGCAGCCACCGCCGCCGGGCGACCTGGTGGGTCAATTCGCCGGCGGTGCCGGGGCAGGAGGCAATGCCGGCGGCGAGCCGCCCAAGATCGCCAAGAGTCAAATGGAAGCGTACAGGTTCGACTCCACTGCTCTGGAACGCGCGGCCGCCGCTGCCAAGGAGCTCGAGAGATCCTGTAAGAGAACATTTCATGGATTGTCGGGGATTGACTTAGAGGCGAGCCGGTAGGACGTTATGTAAGGTTACATAAGCCGCGGGAGGTTTGAGGTTAGGCTTGCCATGCGGCTAGAGAATGATGCAAGGGATTTACTAATGGTGAATTATTGTTGGGATTAATGCTTTTACGAATCTATTTAGGAAGGGAATTTAAACGTATTCAGGTCGCTTGTTGATTAGGCTTTTTCTAGAATTTCTAGTTGTTTTCATTCATGATTAAAGACTTTGAATATCTTGGTAATAAGAACTTGGAAGGATGGAGTAGTGTGCTATTCGACTGATTACTTGGAAAAATTTGAACTCAGATTCTGATTATTGAGATCAGACTTCATCTTGAGAAATGATTGTCACTTTAAACATTTTTGTTCGTTTTATTGTTGTCAACAAATACAAATGCTGTAGAATTTTGCCCACTTACGATTTCCGAAATATAAATTTGAAAACGTTTAAAAACGCATTTCTTTAATAAATATGATTTGAAAACTTTTATTTAAATTCTAACTGTATTTTTGGAAATTTGTACCAAGTAGAGAAAATTATTTTTAACCCTAAAAATGTCCTTGTTATGCCAATGTTATCGTATCTCGTTTAAGGTTACACACGCGATCTAACGCGTGACATCGTCTTAAAACTTGTTAAAATTAATTGTTAAATAAACAGGATATTAAAATAATAGTATACCTTTTTTTAATTTATTTGAAAATGAAATGATAATTAAAATAATAATTTTTAAGATATTTATCTAAAATATCATGTATTAAGATTTAAACGATTATTATACGTTTAAAAGCCCACAAAGTTAAACTTATATGATAAATGAAATGCTAATATCAAAACTTGCGACACGAAAGAATGTAGATCATAAGCGATATGATCGATTTTATAAAAAATCATAAGATCCGATTCTCGTGCAAATACACATATTAAAGCGTATTAAATGAACTTTATAAGATTTTTTGAATAGGAACGCTATTTAAAATGAATGAAACGAAAAATGAAGTAACAAAAATCGATTTGGAACCTTTTAGCTCATGCCAAGGATGCTCTCGAACTGTCCAAGTTGCAGGAGGCAACGCGTCAAACAGAACTTCAGGCAGAGCTGAAAAAGTACGAAGCCGGCATCGAGCAGATGAAGGCCGAACAGAAACGCGTTGAAGGCGAAGAGCGCAGAAAAACGATGCAGGAGGAGACGAAGCAGCACCAGATGCGTGCCCAGTATCAAGACCAGCTGGCCAGGAAGCGATACGACGACCAGCTCTTGCAGCAGCAGAGAATGAACGATGAGAACTTGCGCCGGCAGGAAGAATCGATCGCCAAGCAGGAGGCTATGAGGAAGGCTACGATCGAACACGAAATGGATCTTAGGCACAAGAGCGAGATGAAAAAGCTTGACGCCGAATTGAGGGCGAAGGCCAAGATCGACAGAGAAAACCAGGATTTGAATCTGGAGAAAATCAGGCTCAAAGCTTCTGAAAACAGAGTCACAGTTCTCGAGTCGATAAAGTACGTTTATAGCGGTCATGAATTATTAGTTTTCGTAACTTTAAGTAGTTCTTTTACGTAGCTCAACTCAGAAAAGTTCCAGCTTAAGAAGGTTCGATAACGCTCCGATTTAAATGCCGCACTCTAAATCTGAATTTAGAGTTTGCAATGGTTTCAAACCTTGTATATGGATCCTCTATAGTTCAATCATTAATATCTACAATTTTTTTTATTAACTTTTTATCATAATTTTTCTCTTGTATAAAATCCTGGGAATTTGACACAATTTTGATTTTGAATAAATCTAGAAGCCTATATTGTTATTCGTGAAATTTTTAAAGAATACTTGTGGTATTATAATTATTGAATTCAAACAAATTTTAAGCAATTCTTATGATTTTATTTTTAGTATCAAACCTCCTTGAAATATTATACAGTTTTCTTGTATTGAACCTAATTAAAAAATGTCAGGTCGTTATTGACATGCAAATAGTTCAAAATGCATTTTCAAAACATTTTTCCTACTTAATATTAAAACTGTCTAATTTGAAAATGCATACAAATGTAATTATGTTAGTAAAAAAAACACATACTATTGTTAAAGTATTTAAAAAATACAATTAACAATTTTTTTTTTCAGAACTGTGGGTTCCGTACTAGGTACGGGAGCATCGACTCTTCTCAGCGATTGGGACAAGATCCTGACAGCTGCAGGTGGTCTGTCGCTCGTAGCTCTCGGTGTGTACTCTGCCAAAGGTACGACGGGCGTTGCGGCTCGTTACATCGAATCACGTCTCGGTAAACCTTCTTTGGTTCGTGAAACCTCGCGTTTCTCGATCCTTGACACTGTTCGACATCCCATCCAAACGATACAGAAGCTGAAACCTAAGCAGACAGACGCGTTGCAGGGAGTCATTCTTGCTCCAAAACTCGAAGAGCGGTTGCGAAATATCGCCATTGCTACCAAGAATACGAAACAAAATCGTGGCATGTACAGAAATATTCTGATGCATGGCCCTCCAGGAACTGGTATGAAAATATACGTATAAATGTAAAAAAAAAGATTTTTATTTTCAAGTTATTTTGAATGAAACGTAATCCAGGCATGATTCAAATTTGACTCTTATTAGCAAAGGGGATTTGAATCCCATGTATAAATTATGATTGTAATGTATGTAGAAGTCAGTTACATAATTCATCAAACTTTTTACTAGTTAGATGAAATTACAAGTAGAATGCTTAATTGTGGAATATAAATTATTTTCACTTACAATACAAATTTGGTATTTTAAATATTCCACAACTGATTATAGGTAAAACGATGTTTGCAAAGCGTTTGGCCAATCACTCAGGCATGGACTACGCCATCCTAACTGGAGGTGATTTGGCTCCTCTTGGTCGCGACGGAGTGACCGCTATCCACAAAGTCTTCGACTGGGCAGCAACCTCGCGCAAGGGTTTGCTGCTGTTTATCGACGAGGCCGACGCCTTCCTTCGCAAACGCTCGAGTGAGCACATTAGCGAGGACTTGCGTGCTATGCTCAATGCCTTTCTGTACCGAACAGGCGAGCAGAGCAACAAATTCATGCTAGTGCTCGCATCGAACACGCCCGAACAGCTGGATAGAGCAATGAACGATCGTCTTGATGAAATGGTCGAGTTCTCACTTCCAGGACGTGAAGAGCGTGAGCGAATCATCAGGTTATACTTCGACAAGTTCATTTTGCAGCCAGCTACCCAAGGTCTGAGGAGACTCAAACTTGCACAGTTCGATTACGGAGCAATGTGTAGTAAAATGGCTGATATGACGGAGGGATTGTCCGGTCGTGAATTAGCTAAGCTCGGAGTAGCTTGGCAAGCTGCTGCGTACGCTTCGGCTGATGGTGTACTTACAGAAGAAATGGTCATGGAAGAATGTCTCCAGGCTGTCAAGCAGCATAGACAAAAGGTGGATGCAGAATTGATTTGCTTTTTTTTATTCTATATTATGACATATTAATACTGACCTTTATTAATTATTTTTAGGTTCAATGGCAAAGTGAAGAAGAAAAGAAAGAATACAGAACCTATGAAAGAGAGCCTAGACCTATAAAAGAGATTCATGTTACCAAAAAGCCTGCCATAAAGCCTGCACCCGAACCTATTTCTAGCCCTGTAGCAGCCAGTGCCTAAATGAAGATCTAGAACCGCATCAGTTAGAATTGCTGCCTGAAGTGGAAAATGAAACAAAATGAACTGTAAAATAATGATAGCGTAACTTTAAAGTGGTTAATAACATTTTCAAAATAGTCAACTAATCTGGAAATCCATTACACGATGGTTTCAGATTCTACTGTTTCATAAGAATTCCGTTATTGTGAATTCATTTGCATTTAAATGTTACACTGTACATTGATATTAATAAAAAAAAGTTAATTTTTTTGGAAAAAAATCCAAAATTGCTTTAAAAGAAATTCAGTAACTAATATGTATAATGTTATTTATTGAGTTTTTATCGATATGAGTATCTTTTTACTGCTTCTACGGTTTTTGATAATTTTAAAGAATTAAAAATCATTATCTTATAATCAACAAAGATTTGTATATATTAGTAAAAACACAATAAGGATCGCGCAAGTAATCTTTAAAATAATCTTTAAAATAAATTTATGAAATTGTTGTTTTCTGTTAATAAAATGCTAGTGTATAAAAATAATATTCCAAAAAAACATATTCTTGTTATTAAAGTGTTTCTTGCTCAAAAGTTATATTATATAAAAACATCTTTTGCTGCTACAAATGACTCATCAGATATCTTTTAATAAAAAAATATTATTTAAGAAAATACTGACCAGTTCGTTACCCTTAATAATTTTAAATATAAATTTTAATAAATCCGGTGAAAAATATTTTTATATTTGAAGACACATATTTTCGTCTATAATATTAAAAAACGACAGATTTTCATTACAAAATATATTTTTCATTGAGAAAAAGTGTTAAACATTCTTTCAGATTTTAAATTTAACTAGCCAGGACAAGGTCTTACAATTAAGGTAAAGTTATTCTTAGATTTATTTCTATTTCTTTAGTTAAAATTTTCAAGTGTTATGCAAGTCTTGGTATGCATGCATTATGCTAAAAAGTTGAATTTTTAGCTTAAACTTGGAACGTCAAGAAACTTAATTAAACTTAATTAAGCTTATTAATTTTTGACAGATTTTGAGCACAAAACTTAGAAAAATCGTATAAGTAACGCGTGCGCATAGGTTTTCTCGCACGAGTCGGGTTTGGGCTTAGGGCGCTGGTTCGAATCCCGGTCAGCTCGAATTTTTCGGAGGTTTTTTCCCAAAAAAGAATCCGGATTTTTCGATGACCGAGATCGAATCAAATGCCCGGGGGATGTGTGCTTGGCTATCGATGCGTCTATTCTGTGTCGGGCTGTGGGATA
>UCOM01000658.1:0-67023 GCA_900474385.1 Ormyrus pomaceus | reverse complement strand
CGTTTCCAATTAAGTAGCTTCGAAGCTCAACCCCCCCCCCCCCTCCTCCTCCCAATCCATCCAATTGAAATGCATTAGAAGTAAAAAGAATCGGTGTACACCTCCTCTCAATGAATGTCCTCGCGGCCTTGAGCTTCTTCTCGGCGTTGAAATTCCTTACCTCCGCATCGGCCAGCCCATGCCAATGACACACACACACACACACACACGCGCGCGCAGACTTCTCTAAAATCAGCTTAAAATGTTTGCAGCTCTGGGCATAGCCCCCGCCGAGTTTCTTCCCCGGCGATTCAACGATATCGACCTCGAGAGCTGGATGATCGACGTAAGTATTAGTATTCTCTTGAATTGGCGTAAAGATTCGGCTCTCATTGTCAGGCGGAGCCGCGACGGCGGTTTTGCGGGCCCCGACGCCGATTAGGTGTCCCGTACCGGACGAGCGAACTTTCGAATGCGAATGCCGCCGCCGCCGCCGCTGTACTTTCCATTTTTACGACGTCCAGGATAGGCGGCGCTCGACTTCAACTGAACTTCGAGAAACGCCGGATGAATATTCAATCGGCGCGGCGATGATTTATAACTATTGCAGCGCGGGGCAGATCCTTCGGTCGGTGTAGATTTTTATCGGACACACTGTCCGATTCGATTTAATTGAGGACACGCGCACTCGAAATTTGATGAATATATATATATATATATATATATATATGGTTGAAGAGCGCGGAATTACTTTATCGACTTTCCGTTAAGCGAGCCTTGAGCGTTACTGTAATTCTGCGAATAATGGTTTTCCGAAAAGCTTTTTGCCTAATTTATTGGAGTGTCGGAGTCGCTCGATTTAACTCGGGAAAAGAGATTCTTGTCGCTACAATCCTTTTTGACAGAAGGAATTCGTTTTACGTTGAAATGAACATTGCACGAGGAATTCCCGATAGTAGCTTTGTTAAAAAATTGACGAGTTTTATTCGCGAGGCCGCGTTGATGACATTCTTGTAAATGGATCGGCTTGATATAGGCACATTTATTTTAGCAGTTTCTAACTGGCTTTAAAAGTATCAGTTTTCCGATAAAATAAACTTCGCGTAAAAAATTAACGCTCAAAGTATAAACTGGAAACCATTTCGAAACTATCATTACGAAGTTAAAGTTTCTTAAATATTTGTACGCCAATTTATTCTTTGCAATCATCATCGACGAGCGTTAAAACGTACTAAAAAAACTTTTATTCCCGTGTTTCGTAACAAAAATACCCTCTCGAACATTAGCATACTCCGATCGACCTTTGCAGCGACCATCGAAACCTGATGAATATAACGGCGCTTTTAATTTCAGATCCTGCACGGCTGGACGCACTTCCTGATCGTCCTGACTACCGGCGGCAAGGTGGTTTACGTCAGTCGGCACGTCGAGGAGCATCTCGGCCACGAATCGGTAAATATTTTACGCATTGACCCACTTGAGTACCATCGCCACCTCTCTCTCTCTCTCTCTCCGCTTGAACCTCATGCTAATATCTAGAAACTCCTCTCCGATTAATATCGCGGGCAAGCGGCAGGAAAAAGCGCACGTGGATCATCGTGCGCCTCTCCTTCGCGAGGCGACGTCGTCGAGCGAAGGCTGGATACGGCGATTGTATATGCTCGTGGCGCTCGCCGCGAATCCGTCGATTTCGAGATGCATTATGCGAGGCGGTGGCCGCCGCGTTGATTAACATCTCGTCTCGTTAAATGCGCGGAACCGATGGGGCCTTCGCCTCGTAATTGCGAAGCGTCGGCTCGTACTCGGGGCTGCGCCGACGACTTTATAACGAGGGAGGGAATATTCGCGGAAAATGGAACGCGCCGCGGGTTTTAGCGAAATTAACGAATGTGCGCTTATAGCGAGCACTATACTGGTTGGCTCGAAATTTCATCGAAAGTTCAGGTGAAGTTTATATATATTCGCATTGAAATAATTTGACCGTTGATGAAAATTTAATTACAGCGCTTTAGAAACCGAATAATGGAACAATTTTATTTTAAATTTTAATTGTAGTTGTAGAAAGACTTTATATATTAAACCTTATAAAGCATAAACGCAATAAGCTTTAGATTAAAAGTTTGTAAGCTACTATATTAGAAAAAAATCCTTCTTAAACCAATATTTTCGAGGCTTTCAATCCATTGGTAATTTTTCATATCTCTCTGATGAAAGAAAATTTGGTCGAAAATGAAGCGTCTACTTTTAATTCCTAAAGTGATATTTATTCTATCAGCATTAGTCTAGAATTTCGTAAAACCCACCCGCAAGTTCCGATTCCCCTCGTCGAACAATGCAATACTTCCTCTCGCCGATCCGCAAAAATACTCGCCCGCCTATTGCCTTTCAATTGCTCGTACCGTCTGCAAACAACCTCTCTCTCTGATAATCCTCGCGTGTCAATCGGAGCGCACGAAGCAGCTGCAAAAACGTAGCACGGCGCGCGCGTGCAGCGCCGGCTGAAAACCGGGTCAAAGTGTGTGGCGCACGTGAAAAGGTGAAATCCGCGAGAGAGCGAAAGCGCAAACAAAAACAGAGAGGAAGAGGGAGAGAGAGAGAGAGGGAGAGGGAGGGAGACCGGCACGAGCGAACGAGAGAAAGAGGAGAGCTTTGGCCGGGGAGAGTCCCGGCGGCAACAGTCGGGAATTATCGATCAAATTTCAGGGAAATGCAGCTGCTGCATCCCGAGCGGCTCCCATGGCAACCTTTCAAGCCCGGACTTGCCGCCTCGGTTTCTGCATGCGCGGATATTTGTTTCCTCTCCCTCTCTCTCTCTCTTTCTCTTTGGCGTTGCTGCCGCTGCATTATTATTATGGCATTGTTGGCGCGCGCGAGTTTTTTTCGCGAGATTCAATTGGCAGCCAAGTTCTTTTATTTAATTAAAGTTTTTAGGAATCGAGATGAATTTATTTGTTCTAGCTGCCGGTTTCCGCGAAGCCAATTTTTTTGTTTGTTTTTTTTTTTGTTTTTCTTTTTTTTTTGGGGAGGGAATACATGCAATATCGATGCAGAAGTAGTCGAGAGCTGTGTGGGAAGCTTCCTTTTATTATTCAACACTTCGCCGGCTCGACTTCGTGAGATCTTTTGTGTATAGTGTCACACTTCGGAGGCGGATTCAATATTTTCCGTAACAAGACTGCTTTTCTATAAGAGATATTCGAACGAGATTATTTACGAAGAGCTTTATGATGAGATTTCATCGGTGACATGAAACAGACTAAACGTTTTAGTATATGAATTGTTAAATTTACACCGCTGTGCGGTTTTTTAGAACAAAAATATAGAGCTGCGAATCGAGTGGTTTGGCTTTAAATAAGCTCCAAGCTTTGCTTTAAGCCTCAGAACCGAAGCTCCGCATGTTTTTAAACCACAAATTTTCCTGGAATTACCTCAATTAGAATCGACCCTCTCAGTAAGAACCTGTCGTGCAGTTATGATGAATTCCAACGCTTTCGAAACCCAAAAAAAAAACAAGCGGGAGAACCAATCAGTCGAGCGGCGGCGGTCGAAAAAAAAAAAAAAAAAAAATTAGCAAACAATCGAGTTCAAGGCCTACCAAAACGGAGAGCTCGCGCAGCTGATGCCGATCGATGATGCACGTTCCCCTTCGTTAGCCTTTGCAGATCTTTGCCTTCTTTTTTCTTTTTTCTTTTTTTTTTTTTAAAAACAGAAGCTGCTACAATCAGCCGGTATTGTCGGCAGACAGCGTCCCGCGGAGAAAACGACTCTGCCGCTGCACGCGCCTTTTTCTCGCGCAAGCTCCCGTCGTAGGTTAAGGACTGAAGGAGGCGCGCGTGCGTAGTATATTTTTAAATCCGGCATTCAATTGCACGCTCGGTTCAGCATCTTGAGATTTAACTTTTTGTTTTTGTTTTTTTTTTTTATTCCATTTTAACGAGGCTTCTCCTTAATTTCCAGCACGAGCTGACGGGCGACTCGCTGTACAAGTACGTGTTCCCCGACGATCACGAGGCCCTGACGATGAACCTGACCCCGGACCGGAGCTGCTTCGAGCCGCCGAACTCGGACTCGCTGGAGGAGGGCTCCAACTCCTCGGACGACAGTGGCAACGTCGCCGAGTACCTCAGCTTCAAGCCCCAGCGGCGCACCTTCTGCGTTCGCATGTCGGTCAGGCCCAATTCCCGGAAGGAGTGCCCCTATTATCAGAGCGTCCTCATGTCCGGCGTGCTCAAGCTCGCCCACGAATTCGCCAATACCATATTGACCAACGTTCAGAAGAGAAAAGGTGAGGGGTGGCAATCGAGTTTTGGGTACTGGCTTCGAGGGTAGAGATTGATAAAAAAGTGTTCTTTGGTACGGATTGCGGTTGAAAAGCGTTTGTTGAAATTGGGAATTGATTCGAGAAGAGTATAATTTGAGTTATTTCAACTGTTATCAGCTTGGAAGATTTTAAAAATTTCCTTGCAAAATAAAATTCATAACAAAAAAAATATGTCTATTCGTTTATCAAAAAAAGTGTAATTAGTCATGATTGTATAAACTTTATTGACAATTAAATAACGCTTAATTACATAAGTCAACTATTATTTGCAGTATTTAACATTGTATGCACTGATTAAGAAACAAAGTATAAGATTAAGTCGAGGAAAATTTTGTTTTATCAAATAGCACTGACGTAGAGTATTACTGTTTTTGAAAAACTTAATTAGAGTAAGGATTTTTTTAAATTTCTTCATATCGTTTGATAACAGTAATATCAATAATCCTACTTATACTGAAGTTTGAATAGTTCCTATTTAATTAAAATATTTCATTTATAATTTATAATTATCACAGACCGTTATTATAAGTTGTCATAAATAGTTATGAATTGAAATAAGAAACACTGAATAATCAGACCGCAGTGACGACCAGTTTCTTATTTCAATTCAAATTACAACTTGGTGTCAGTAGTATCATCTTATATTTATAAATAATTATGAATACCATAAACAAATATTTATATCTCTTTAATTGTTATAGAATTCAGATCTACGAGTAACGATGTTGTATTCGTTGGTACCGGTCGAGTACTTCAAACGAAGAAGATTGCTGAACTCTCGCTTTTGGAGGCCAACAAAGATGAATACTTCACGAGGCATTTGGTTGACGGCAGAATTATTTTCTGCGATCACAGGATATCGATAGTTGCCGGATATATGTCCGAAGAGGTATCGGGAACGAGCGCCTTCAAGTTTATGCACAAAGACGATGTCCGATGGACTATTGTTGCGTTAAAACACAGTGAGTGCTTATTTGATTTTTTAAATTCTGCATATGGAATTCGAAATATTTTTGTGTCATTATATTAACGTTTCTTGGTTGATTTCAAAAACATGACTAAATTTTTCTGAAAATTTCACGGTTTTATTAATTTGAATGACAGATTAAAATAACAATTATATTTGTTTATAGTGTATGATCAGGGTAACTACGGCTCCTCGTGTTATCGTTTGGTGACGAAAACTGGAGAATATATATACTTAAGAACGCACGGTTATCTTGAATACGATGAGACAACGCAGAGCGTCAGTTCGTTCATATGTGTTAACACATTATTATCGTAAGCACTTTCAATTGCATTCAACTACTAAAATTTTCTTAATATACTAAACTACTGTGTTTGAATAATACAGGGAAGAAGAAGGAAAAAAGCTTACCGCTGACATGAAAAGCAGGTTTGCTGCTATTACTGCTGAATCTGTTGCACGAATAGTAAGTTAATTTTTTTTAGTTTTCAAAAAATATTTTAATATTAGAAAATTTTTATAAATGACCTAAAAGAATTTTATTATAGGCATTAAAAATACCTTCTTTTTTGTAGTAAATAATGAAGAATAAAGTTAATAAACAATTATTTATTAAGTTTTAGTAAACAGATTTTAATTTTAAAATCGCTTTTCTACATTATAATTATTATTTCGTTTTAATTTCTACTTAATTATTATTTAATGACATATGTTTTAAATATAGGAAAATGAAGTTCTTGGTTCTACAACAGATGATAATGCATCTATTGATGGCGAGGATGATATTCATTATGCAATTAACAGAATAATTGGTGACTTACCGTCACCACTTAAAGTGGATGAGCGGCGCTCAATAACTCCTCTCCCAGATAATCAAGTCTATAAAGCTGCAGTTTACTCAAAACAGTTACCACCTGCATCGATTCAAGCGAATATAGTAGGGATTAAAAATATAGACAATTTAACTGGAAAGGGGAAGGGTGGAAAAGGTGGAAAAGGGAAATCGTCAGCTTCGGGCAAGAATATTGATGAACATTCATCTTCATCAACTTCAAGTCATAAATCAAATGGAGAAAGAACCTATTTTGCTGAGAAAAAGATGCCGAAAATGGATGACTCTTTAAGTCCTGCTTCTACTAGAACAATCACTCCGGTTCCAGAAACCTGTAAGTTTTTTTTTCTCCAAGTATCAGTTATATCTAAATTAATTGATAATAAATATGAATATCTGTTTTTTATAGCCTTCCCTTTGCCGCCAACCGAGACGGAAACTTATCCTGAACTTACTCGAACTAACGAAGTAGTTGAGTTTCCTCAAAAAAGTACAAATAATTTTACGGCCTGTAGTGGATCTTCAGATAATTCTTTGTCTTTTGATGTACAAACAAATATTGCCAGTAGTTTACAATCTAGAAATAGTGCTGTAAGAAAACCTTTTCTCTTGAAATAAAACTTTCAAATAAGAATAAAAATAATCAATATTTTGCATTTATTTGCAGCAAACTAACTTAAAAAGGTCCTATGAAAATGAAGATGGCGAACATATGGTTTATCATAAGAAAAAGACTACAGATAACTTTGTATCTAATCAAGACTTATTAAATGTTGATAAAGATATGCCGTGCACAAGTGGAGACGTTTTTCCAACATATTTGGAAGTTCCGCCTACAATAGCAAATCCTAATGTTGAAGTAATAGAAACTAACGTACAATCTTTGGAATCTGTGGAGCCTGAATTTATTGACTTTTCAGACCTTCAACCTGTGCAGCCACTGAACACTGATTTTGAGCAAAATGAAGGTAAAGTTTAATCATTTTACCCTACATAATAATTGATTTTTCTCTTAAATTGTACATTGTTATATGAAAAATTACAATATTGTTTCAGATATACTAAAATTTTTGTCTACACTCCCTCCAACACTTATTGAAGGTGAGTTCTCTATCTTGGTTTCTACTGTCCATGTATAGGAAGAAATAATATCACGCTTTTTCTACAATTTTAGATCCTACTCAAGGAAATATCGAACCTACACAACAATACTCTATTAGTGATGTAAGGGACACTCCAACAACACAATAACTTTCTAATCTTATTGCACAGTAATAATACAGGACTATAATTAAAATCTACTTTACAGCACGATATTGCTGTTGTTAAAAAGCAAAGGAGACCTGCACGTTCACAGATGGTCGAAAGTACATCTTCTTGCGAACCAACGCAATACAATAACACAGACGTGGCCCGAATTCAAGTTCAACGTGACAATCTCGTGCAAGCTCATGTAATACCAAATTTCATTTAAATTAAAAAAAAAGTAAAGTGACTATCAATTTAGAGATATTTTTCTATTTAGTCGGAAGAAAATGCTGAGAAGCAGAATTTTGAAAGCTTGCAATTGAACGTCCAACATGACAAGAGGATTTTAAACGAGCAGTGAAAGTGAGTTGGCTTTCACTTTATGGAAACTTGAAATAGTCAATAAGATAAATGACGTGTAAAGAAGAAAGATCATAAAAGGAGCAGCTTAATAATAGCTGGTTTTGTTTCCTTTAAAAGAAACTCTGTAAAAGCATGAAGATTGGTGCAATCTCGAAAATATTGCCATATAAACGTGTCGTGTCTAGTCGATTGATTGTAATTGTACAAAAAAAAAGGAACAACCAGTTATAAGACAAGATATGTCATAAAGCAAAAATATTTTCTAATGTAAAATTTCCATTCGTTGTATCAAAAGACTACACGACCGAAACAGGGCATATTCTAAAGGATCTATTAGCAAAATTTGATGCATATGATTGTAATTCAATTTAGAGAATTGCTTAAAAAATTGGAAATCAACAATAGTATAATATTATAAACTGAGGTGACAAGGATGATCATATAATTTCACAGTTTGATAATTAAATATGGTGCACTGGTGCGCACTTTTCACGAATGATATTTCAAATCTAAATAATCAATTTTTTATTTGCTACCACAGATTGTCGAACTTTAATTTATCTTATCAATTAGGGATCATTTAAATTAAGTGAATCTACGTTAATATTATAAAAAATACGTATGTTTTATTACGTAAATTTATTTGAAAAAACTCCTTTGACCTCAGTTTATATTTATTATTTCTATTTATTAAAAATGTACAAATTAAACTAAATTTCATTAATCACGTTAGGATTTAAATTTATAATGTATATTTTTATAGTTAGTATTTTAAAATATTATTTTACTTTTGAAATTTCTATTTTTCAGTTTAGTGTTCAATACTTTATAAAAAGTTAAGTAATTTTGATTGTATTTGACGCATTATTCACGATAATCTAACGATTCGTTATTTAACTAGTTGCAACAATTGAAGGCGGTAAACAGTAAAATGTTACAATGTAAGTAGAGAAGTACTTAAATGTCATGGACGCAAATTCACAGTTCTCCGAATTTTAAAATTGTTCGTGTTTTATATTAACCAGGAGAATATCACTTGTTTGGGTCACGATTTTGTTCAAACTATAAATAAAGCCGCGTGTGTTCGGTCTAACGCTCGATTTTTCAAAAGTTATGAGCTTTTTTAGCGAAAAGCTAAGAGAAATCGATTCTTGTTTAATCACATATAACTTTCCAACTGTTAATTGTGGAGTATTTTAACTATTGGCATCTGAAAGGTTAGCTTAAATCCTATCGATTAAAAAAAAATACGTCCAAAAATATTTATTTGTTTAAAAGTTATAGCTAAATAAAAATTTGTAATAAAAGAAGCTAAAATTACGGCAATGAATTTTTGTGGATTTTTTTATGCTGCTTTAATGGTCATTTTTTATCGGGCCATAACTTTTGAACAAATAAAGATTTTGGATGTCTTTTTTTTTTTTTAATCGATAAGATTTGAATCTCACCTTTCGAATGTCGGGAGTTAAAATACTCCACAATTAACACATGAAAAGTTATATGTGATTGAACATATCTCAAAGTTCGAACAAAATCCGTGACCCAAACAAGTGATACTCTCCTCCTGGTAAGTGCAAGTAGTTTTTTTCTACTTCAAATACAACTTTTAAATGAGTTAGAGCTAGCAAAATTTATGAATAAAATATATTTTTAATTTTTAATTTTTACACTTTTATGTGGATATTTTACAATTTTAATCTTTTTAAAAATAAAATGGCAAATATATTTTGGAATTCTAATAATACTTATTCATTGTTTAAATAATTTTTATATTTTTTGAAAATGAAGTAAGTTTTTAGTCTTGTGGATGTATATCAATGTAAAAAAAAACGTAATTATTCCTGAAAAGCATTTTTATTAAGCATTTCGTTGTAATTATCTTCGTAAAGTATTTCTTTAATGTGAATACAATCATTTTAAAGTACTTCTTGCATGCAAAAAAATACGAAATGTACTTTTTTTCTTAGAATATGTCCTGAACCGTTGGGCCCGACAATTTCACAAATGCTAAGAATTGTAAATAGTTAAACTACCTTTAAGTAAACCTACCGAACGGTGTTCGAATATTTAAGTACGGACCCGTGTCTGGAACTACCAGTGCAAATAACGCAAATAATGTTGTACAATACGTTAGATTTATGATTACTATGCGTTTAAAATGTTAATGCTAATTCAGGAACGATAGAGTGGAAGTTGTTGCCATCGTTTTTAATTGGCTCACCGTAAGACTGCAATCTAAAATTTATGCAAAACTCGCGAGACTTTCCAAAATTAATCAACGATTTCAACGATTTTTAATGAAAATAGTGCATTATGTCGACGAAATTATTACGTACCTTATCATTGGATTGTCTTGCGATATTCTATATTTACTCCAATGATTACGTTATCCGATAATGTGGTTGAAGCATTGCACTTTTGATTTCTCTATAAACTGTTAACGCATGAAAGTTTATCTTATTACAATGTAAGAATATTTTTTTACATGCTTCAAACATATTGAAATTTCGTGTTATTTCTAATATTATTATCATTATTATTATCATTATCATTATTATTATTATTATTATTATTATTATTGCGATATTATAATTATATTATTATGATACTATTGCGACACTACTATGAGGGCAGCGGTTGATGAAACGATCGATATGTGGAAAAAATCTTTTTTACTGTACATAAATTGTCTTCAATGTAAATGAACGCTACTTATTGCAGCTCAAATGAATTTCATAATGAAGGAAATGTAATTCAACACATTAAAAGAATTAATATCTCCGTCGTATGCTGTAGTGTAATTCTTCATCGATCGTCTCATTGCTGTTATGAATATGTACATGCGCGGGGGCGATCTTTGTGTAAAGACAAACTCAACTTATTCGATAATCTCAGTGTTCTCTCGCCACTTCAACGCGCCATGCGAATTCCATACATCGATGGTTTACGCGATTGGGCAATAATTGTACGAAAACTGTCGACAATCGACATTTTTGTATTGTAATACTTGTAAATTTAACGAATATCGAAAATTGGACATATGTTAATAATTGATGGCACTCGTCAACATTGTGAGTTATGAGGAGAGACGGGCGATAATTGAGATACTCGCAGAGATTTATAAAAATGTTTAATAGTTAAGATTACAGTCGAAAAAAAAATTATAGTTTTCTCGTGAGTAAGGTTGTCCGTAACAAATTAACTTTTATTATAATTGTGAAATGTTGGAGATTTCGTTAATTAAGATATTGAAAATGAATATTTTATAAAAATTAATTTTTTCACGAATACTTTCTCGAATAAAATCTTTTAGACTTTTTTATTGCTGTATACTGTGTACTTAATTAAATCTTGAGGGAGACAACCATTTTTTCGAGAAAACTTAGACTTTCCAAAAATCAGATGCATAAACATCGCAGTTATGCTTGGCAATCTCAACGAAGTTGCAGCGATAAAAAAGAAATGTAAATTCTTCCAATTTGTCTGCGTCTGACGTGCTACTGTTCATTGAAAAGTGCATTCCTCGACGTTAAACGCGAAACCAAAAACAGGAAAAACCGTCAAAGTTCTAGTCGAAAATTGAGAAATCAAAGAAAAGATATTTTTATTCTGAAATAAAAAAAAAAATAACTATTGAGGTCTCATTTTTGCATTTATCAAAGGCAATTGAAATATTTTAAGGAAAAAGACTTGTAATTTATTAAGACCTACAAGATTTTTTACTTTTACCTACGATTTAGATAAGGAATGCATAAAAAAAGTCAAATTGACGATAATGTCTATTCGTTTACAAAATTGCATGTAGCACATCAGTAATAGCGCAGCAATCCTGAATGCTCCTCGTTGTTTGAAATTATGTTTGGAAAAAGTAGTACCTGTGAAATTAACGAAACTCTTAAAATTATAAATTAAATATTTGTTTATAAAATATTAAATTTGGATAGTTGATTTGGCATAGATATTTCAAATATATAAATATTTTTTAATGTTTTCGTTAACCTACTAAATTAAATGAAAATTATAGTAGCCTGAATCTTTAATGATTGAAAAATTATAAAAAAAAGAAAAATAGAAGGAGACGAGGGTTAATTAATATTATTACTATTATTATTATTATATAATAAATAATGAATTCTTTATAATGATTGCAAATCATTATACACGTAAAAGTTATTGTGTCAAGACTGAATTATCAAGACTTCGTAGAGGTGGAACATTTTTGTAAATAATGCTGCCTGATATGAGAAATATATATGTAAACATTATGAAAAAGAAAGGAAATAAGATAATTATAAGAAAGAAAAATAACTTATTTGTTTACAATAAATTTTTGCTCTCCGCCAATCCACAATCTCCTTTCTGAATTTTAAATGCTGTATTCACGTTTGGTTTAAATCTTACAGATAATTTTTATTAATTACATCGACAAGTAGTCAGCTAATTGTAAGCTATAAGTCTTTTTATTTCCTCTTCACAAAATAAAATGCAAATCTCGCCTTGCCATCGAATTCACAAGTCTCCGTTGGACGCGCCTCTCGGCGCTCCTTCACATTCGCATACACGTCTCGCTAACAAATAGAAAAATACGTTTGTGAGCTTTTCTAGCGAGTTTTCGGATGAATAAATGATACCGTAATCGAAGAGATACAAAAGTCAAATACGTTAAATAAAAAAAAATGTAAACAATTAACAAACCGCGCGCTTAAACTTAAAGATCGCTTTGTAAAGAGTATAATATCTTTCAATTGCTTCCGAGTATGCACTGATTAGCGATACAGACAGGTGAAATTTAGACTCCGCCCTCGCAAGTCCTCCATTCCTCTATCATAGTATTTTTTAGTTTGCCACTTGAGGAAAGTAATACTTCTACTTGACTAGTCGTCTCCTACGCATCGCTACACGAAATGGTCCTTTTGATACATTGATTTTTAATAACTGTGAAATTTCGTACCACAGGGACACTTCGAACATGCATAGTAAAAGGTATACAATTTGAATTTCGCGCTTCAACAACAGAACAGCAATCGAACGACTTCGGTCAATTTAATGAAATTCTCTCTTTTTAGAAAATAGACATATTTCTAAGAACTTTGCATTCGCGAGCAATTTCGAATGTTCGGAGCAGAATGTCATTAAATTGACTCGCATTTTGTGTCTCCGTGTAGAATAAAAAAATACCCAAAGCGCTACTTTAAGCTTCGTGTGTTTTTTTTTCTGTATATAATACAAATTTCACCTGTATGTACTGATTGGTTAATTGATTTGTTTAAAGTAGCTACTCGAGTACGATATTCTTCGAAGCTACAAAATTTTTTTCATAACCGAAAGACAGATCAAACACGTCGATTCTCGCGTTTAATTGTTTTGTTATTTAATTTTTTTCATGTATAATATAATTGTAGTTCTCTGCCCGAGCGCTGGCAACTATGGGATTATTTACAAGGGATGATGGCGGGAACTTTATTCAATGTAGATGTCCTCTATTGGGAAAGCAGTCTCGATAAATTTCGTGTAGAATCGATGAAAGGCTCGTCTGTGAATAAAAGATAAATAATTTTCAAGTTATTTCACAAAACAAACTGGGCAATTCTAAAAAACAAATTTTGTTTTATGACTTTCTAAGAACGCGGGATGTGCTTTTTGAATATTAAGGAGGCCGGTAGCGTCCTGCAGGCAAATATGTACTAGCGATTTTGAAAAGCTTCGACGTAAAACACTGTAAAATCGATCTCGCCATTCTTTAAGCCATAAAATCGAATTTATCCACTTCTCGCGAAAACTTCGACACTTACCCGACTGCTTCGGCGACAGGTCTCGTCGAGTCCTGTCCGATAAATACGTGACAGGCGAACCTCTGCATGGTCGGGTGCTTGGTGATGAATCCCAGGTACCGATGATCCCGCGGATGAAAGGCGCAGAACGAGACGTTTTTCAGGGAGTAAAAGTAGTCGTGGCAGGGTCCGGTGGTCTTACGCGGCTTGCTACGGTCGACCATCCTCAGTCCCTGATCGGACACCTCGAGGATGCAGCTCTGGGAGACGGGCGAGTCCTGGGAGGTGTTGCCGACGATGCGGCGCACCGCCTGGCAGACGACGCTCGTACCTTTGTGCGCGAGGGTCTCGACCGAGCCCAGGTAGCCCAGCAAGTAGCGCTCCTTCTTCACCTTCGGCGCCGCCGGGTCGAAGTCGCTGTACTCCATGTCCACCGCGTACGCCGACGGGAAGATGCCTTGTCGGCCCGTTCGCAAGTTCACGCCTGAAACGGTCAAGCGGCGTTTTTATTTTCCAAGCTTTTTTTCGACGGGAGGAAGGTTTCGAAGTCGACTGACCTTCGCACCACAAGTCGTCCGCCTCTTTCTGTACATAGATCGGGTCCCCGATTTCCAAATCGATCTCATCCCGATGCCGAGGCACGAACTTGTGCAAGCCTCGATGCGTCGCCTCTAGCAGTTCCAGCTGCATGAAGGGGACTCCGCCACTTCCTAAAATGCGCAATCATCTCGTGGTCAATGATCTTTTATAATTTGCGATTTACTAATAATAATGATTTTAAAAAAAAAACAAGTTTTTAACGGCAGTTAGAGTTGAAATGAAAAAGTTAAATCCGTTAAAGTTTGGCCTAACTTCTAACTGTAACTAACGATTATCACCTATATCTATCCATGTGCTATAAACGCCAATCTCGAATCGACTATTTAATTATTTTGATTAAACAAAGTTACGGTACTCAATTGACGTAACCATTGTAACTTTTATACAAGAGCTGAATCCGCTTATTAATTAAAGCCGTTTCCAATCCTCGTTTTACTGTACAGCATTATTAGGCAGCAGGAGAGGAGAAATGAAATTGACGCGCGTTCGGAGATTCGTCCCTTTCGATTACCGGCTGTCAGGAAATTGATAGGCTGGGCTACAGTCGTAGCCGCGGGCGGCTTTTTTGCCCCTACGAATCATCCGTCGGGCGAGAGATCAACGTGCAAATGGCGTATAACGTCTGTGTATTTCTTTTGCGTATCCTTTTAATCGTAATTAAAATAATTTTTAAGTCAATTGCAGATTGCTGAAGATTGCTAACAGTTAGAGAAGTCGAATTTAGAATGTATTTTGAAAAAAAGTATTATAAATTTCTTAATTTAGTACTTTTGTTAGTATAAAGTCCTCATCAATTTTTCAAACCTTCGATTCCGGTTTGGAAGCTTTCACAAAATTTAATCTCACTTAACTTCCCGACAACCTTTCGATACAAAACGTACCCCTCCGCGCCGACGAACACCACCCCGAGCGAGCCGAAGCCGCAGAAAGTATATACAAGCCGAAAAGCCAACTTGAACGCCTACCGGGTGTGCTGTCGGGCGAGACCGAATCGATGTTCTGCAGCGAGCTGCAGGGTATGGGGGATACGCTCTTGGGCCCGTTCTCGGGCGAGTGGGCGGTCGAGTGCCCGCTGTCGGTGGCCATCCGCTCGCTGTCCGGCGAGCTGTCCTCGTGCCGGAGACACTTGCGGAAGATGAGGTGGGGCCGGGCCGCCGCCATCGCCGCCGCCGCGCCGAGCTCCTCCGCCAGGGAAGGCGAGGACTGCATCGACAGGGAGCAGGACACTGCTGAGAATCGGAGATTCGGTTAGTCGAGGTGTTCGGAGGTCGCTTGGGGTTTTTTGGAAAGCATAAGATAAGCTAATTTGGTACGGTAGTGCGTTGAAGCATTTATTTCATTTTTTTTTTTTTTTGAAGAACACAATTAAATTATATGTAGTACTTATAGACTGTTCACAAAAATAATGAACTTATCGGTGACTAGAAAAATTATTGACTCTTTTAAACACAATATTATTAATTGATCTTCGAAACGATAGTGGCAAATACTTTTTAAATGGTTTTAATTAATATTTGATATAAATATATATAAAAATTATAGGGTAAGTTTTAGTCGTGTTCATCTAGTACATATACATTTTAGTAGGTCAATGCCAGTGAGATTAATTGGATTTGCGTTAACGTCAAGTGTTTGTTCCCAACTGACATTTTCGCGAGTGGATGAGTTTTTTTAAATTACAGGTTTGGAATTTAACTATGTTCGAAGTAAGTAAGAGAGACTGATTACAAGTTAATCATAATTGTTCTTGATGAAATTAAAATTTAATAATAAAATACGCGTATTTTTTAACGTGAATTGAGTTAACCGAAAGAAAGCATCTCTAAATTTTTTTCAAATTCTTTAGCTTCTTGAAAAAACGAAAATTTAACCTTAAACAGTCACTGACCTTAATTGAATTTTAAATTATACCTTAAACAAAACACTATACTTTAAGTATCGAAGCATCAAATCTCATCGCAAATCCCTATTTTGACGTATTTTCAAACGCAGCCTGAAAAATCACTAATGAGATTACGGCACCTTTTCTCTAATCCTATTAAGCCTATTTCAGTTGACTCGCAACTCAGCGAACGCAAGCGAGAAGCGTTCTTTATAAGCGACGCGAATGAGCTTCATCTTTCCTCCGGCTATGGTTTCGCGGTCGAGAAACGATGCTGGAGTATTAGAATCTCTTACGATTTAAGGCTTTCCAAGGTGACAGATACGACGCCAGTTGGGTATTAGCTTTCAGAGAAGTATGGATTTTTGTTGCATGTTTGCGTTATATATTTTCTTTTGTGAGCTCGTGAATCTTGAATTTTTTAAATTTTGGCACCGCGCGGCGATTTATGGCTGCTAACTTCTTGTCGCAAAAATGAAAATCTAGTATTCTTCGGGGGAGCTTGAAGCCATTTGGGAAAAGCAGCCAAATTGAGCGGCACTTTTGATCACTATCGAATTAAAGCCGTAAATTTCATCGGCGCGTGTTAAAAGTTTAAATTAGTTTTACCAATAATTAAAAACCGACCTGTACGGGCAATTGATTTAGAACCTTGAAATGTTTATTAATTCTTTAAATTACATTGAATTATAAAATGAAAAGGTTTGTAACTATTTCTAGTTATACCAGAGAATTAATAATTAAGAATGATAAAAAAATAATAGAATTTAATAATTACTTATTATTGCAATATCGATGCGATCGCATCTTCTTTCATTCCCAAACCTACCTCTCCGCCTTGCCAAAACTCCCTCCAAAAATAAATAAATAAATAAATAAATAAATAAATAAATAAATAAACATCTGAAAGCAAAAAAAATCATAATCTTACGCTTCTTGTTCTTCGGAATCTCGGGTAGCCGCCTGCGTCTGCGCTCGGCTGTCTGCTGCTGCTGCTGCTGCAGGGCCGGATTGCCGTTCGCGCTCCGTGGATGGTGCTCGGGGGTGGGCCAGGAGCTGAGGGACGAGCAGGAGTCGGCGACGTCGCTGATCACGCTGTCGCGGCCGCCGCGCGCCTTGCCGCCCGAGCCGCCGCCTCCCGCGCCGACGTTGACGCTGCTCAGCCCGGCGAACAAGCTACAGCGTCACCACGAGCGAGCGAAAGGGCATACAGAGATGTTCAGCTACGGTCTACTTCGAGCATGCCTTGCTTGGGAGCTTGCGTTTCCAGGATGCAGGCGAGAGAGAGAGAGAGAGAGAGAGGCGCGAAGGCAGATCTTCGAAGTCTGATTTGGCAAGCCGATTTTCCGAGGTTTTTTTGAAATTCAATTTTTTACTTGAAGTATCGAGTTACGGGTCGTTTTGTCACGTACAATTGAGATTATTGTTTGCTTTAAGTAGATTAAAACCAATATATATTTAATCCAATATTCAACGGCAAATAAAATCATACATTTTATAATCCTTTTATCGATTTTTCGTTTATCCTGTTATGATTCAATGCAGAAAAGTAGGTATCAAATATCTACAATAAAAAGTCAATCCGATTGTTTCCTATGTATACATTTTACCCGTCAGACCTGATACCAACAATCATCTAAGTGATTTTCAGTGATTGAAACTTCCGGGGATCGAAATTACGACGAAGGTAAATTCGAAGGTGTAAATTATGCATGATACCTTTGCCCCTTTGCAACCTCGAACGTATAACCCCCGACGCGAGAAAGATATATATTTCTATTCGCCGAGCGGAAAATGGGCCACGAGCTCAAAAATTGAATTTATCGATCCTCGCGAAATAAACGAAAGCTGATTTATGCCCTTTAGTTTAGTACATTTTGATGTGACGCGGAAAAAAAGGATAAGTCCATCGATCGGGAGGAATGATAAATGAAAAGCTGTACCGAACGGGAATCCGATTTTGTCCGAATTCTAGATGGCAAGACCTTTCGTGCACAAGTTCAATTAGTCCAAAATAGAAAAGGGTCTATTGTTTTAGGAATGTAAAAAATGTTTTAAATTGCAAGGATTTTGTATCTATATCATGCGCACAAATCAGAGTAAAGAAGAGATTGATTAGAAATTAAAAATTATTCTAATTTTTTTCTTTCATCTTCAAAACACATTCCAAAACTTAGAATAATATGTAAACAAATTATAATTTAATGTAGTGGATATTTAATTATATTGTAATTCTAGCCCGTATATATTAATTACTTCTCAGAATTAATTTTCTAATTAATAAAGTGATGTGGATCGAGCAATTATAAAGCATGGACCACCAAACTAATATTATAAACTAATTCACTAAAAAATTTACGCAATCCATTTCCATACGAGTAAATAAAAGATTATTTAGTTGTCATTAATCATTAAGTAATGCAATACAATTGAATTCCGTATGCAGCTCTCCGAAACAATAAATTCCTCCACTCGAACTTCTCTTACAAACAGCTGCACACAAAATGCCAAATCTATCGCCGATCGAGCCTCTAAGACCAATTAAAAAAAAAGTCAAAGGTGACGCATGCATCGAGCTCGTCGATTATAAATCCTCGTGTATATACCTGAAGTCGCTGTCCGCCACGATGGACGAGCAGCACATCTGCTCGCAGTCCTCGCTGTCGTCGGCGGAGCTGTGGCCGCTGCAGTGGGCCTCGTGCCTGTGCAGCACGACCACCTCCTCGTCCTCGGAGTCGCCGGCTGTGCCCGTGCAGGAGCGGCCGGCCTCCGCCTCGCTACCCGCCGACGAGGTCGGCGAATCGTCCAGCATGACATCGTGCACCAGTCTGTCGACAGTGCGGGCGAGAGGCGTTTTTTCAGAATTTCTTCGGGAGCGAGGGTGTAGCGGGTCGTTTGTTTAAGATTAATATTCGGGGAATGCTCGCGGAGAGATCTTCTGTGCGCGAGGATAAATGGTAGAGGCGTGAATCAGAGGGTGCTTTTATAACGATGTTACAAAATATTGCGTTATGTTATTCTCATTGAACGAGTATACCGAATTTCGTTTAGAGTTACTTAAATACTCGTGAATTGTATAAAAATAATTTAAATGTATAAATTTGTTTTTAAAAGTGGGATGGTTTCGTGAAATTCTTTAAACCGCGCAAATCGCCTTCTGGCGTCGGTTACATAAGACGTTTAAGCACAATGTTTCTTAAATTTTCTGAATTTCAATTAAAAGAAAACTAATGGGCTACGTTCATTTAGTAATAAGGAACAAAAGTCGGTCACTGGTCAGCAACTTAAATAATTCGCAAAATGCTTAAATAATTCCTCAAAGTCTCCAGCCCGCAGAACCCGTCGCCCGCAATATTGCACTCGCGACCGAAAACCTCGCACGTCTCTCTGCCCGTCTGAAAAATTCAAGCGAGAAAACGCCGCGGAGAGCGCGCGGCTGCGGAATAAAAGTAGGCTGAGAGACGGGGACGGGCGAGGCGAGAAAGGGAGCGAAGCTCCGGGCTCGCAATTTTAAACGCCACCGCTTTCGGGAAAAGCCGATGATCCAAGCGGCGCGGTGCGGGTTATTGGCGTGTTTATGCTGTCGAACTCCGAGAGTGTCGATAGAGCGGCTTGTCCGAATAAATAAAAGCGATAAAGCCAGCTCTTGGAGCGTCTAACACTGGCTGGTCTATTGATTGGAGGAGTAGTTTGAGGCGCTGAATCGGCGGATTCTTGGTAATCGCACCTACGTGTTGATGTTTAAACGGACTAATAATAAGCGACTTGAGGAAAGTTTCAAGTGACAATAAAACCGGGATGAACATGTGTAAATAACGTATACGAGCGCTTTTGAAAAAAGCTGAAAGATTAGCATTTTTATTATAAAGGAGTAGGACGGCAAGTAGAATGAGAAAGTTGTACATGTCAAATGCAGTAGGAAAAATATTCAATATTGTGTCAGTGAAGCAACAAAAGCAGTGAAGCTAATACATTTTTGTATCATTGCCAGAGCTTAAAGAGGAATTTGTGCGTAAAACAGCTTTAATAAGCTTTAAGAGGATAAGACAATTTTTAAGAAAAGCCTACATCTCATTAAAAAACTACTACAATAACCTATTTCCCTCTTGAAACTCCTCTTATTTTTCAATTCGACCCAGTAACACGTCCCAAGTTCACTCCTACGGGGAGCTAAAAAATTTAGCACAGCATCAATATCAATATACTCATTTCCCTCACGTACCCTGAAAAAATAAAAAAAAAAAACCCCCAAAGTCCTTATAATAAACCCAGCTAAAAGACTCGAGCTAAACAAAAGCTCGCCCAAGAGTGTCGAGCCTGCAGGCCCCTTGAATTTCGCTGAAGAGGCCTCATTAAAAAAAAAGGCAAAGGTAGATTCGCACTTGGTAGGAGCACATGAAGCGGGCGAATCGATAGCCGAAGTCGCGCCATACGCCGCGCGCCTTCTTTCCACCCTCGCACCCGTCGACAGGTCGACAGGTGAATTCGGCCGCGAGAACCTGCCCCCCTACCTGCATCAGATGGTCCAGCAGGCGTAGTACACCAGGAGGCAGAGCCTGACGAACTCGAGAAAGTGCATCGTCTCTCCCGCTAATATACTTCTCCCGACTCGAGACCGCCTAATCCCCCCCTAACTCGGCGAAGGACGGCTATAGACTAGGGGCGGCCTTATAGCCGACCGATATTACGTCGAAAGGAGGCCTGAACTACTCACGTATAGTTGGAGACGGGGGCCTTGAGGTGCTGGGGCAGCCGCTCGAAGAAGTAGCGGAACTCCTCGAACTCCGTGTCCGCCATCCTGGTGCAGGCTGCAGCAGCCCCAGCGCTCGCGTCGCGCCCGCGACGATATTGATTCGGGCTACTGCCGCCGCTGCCGCCGCCGCCGCCGATCCGACACACGTCCGACCCGACGATGCCGAGCGAAGGGAAGGAACTGCACTGCGCAGGTCTGCACTGCAGGACGGCACTCGTCTTTTGTGCCGAGCGCCGAGTGGGGGCGAGAGTCGAGTTACACAGGGTGGGTGGGATCGGACGGGAGGATCATTTTCATTGATTTTTTTTCTCCTTTGCTCGCGCCCCCTTTTTTCTAAGGGATTTTTCGCGGGGGAAGACGGGTTTCTGGCTTCTGGGGACTTTTCCGCGGGCTGCTGGTAGGGATTTCGTTGCAGGGGACTTCTTTTGGGGGAGGATTGTTCATCGACTGTTGATAATGACTTACCTGTCGCTGCGACTGATGTATTGACTTGATGTAACTTTTGGAATGATTATTTTATCAGTCGACATCTGTTTGACAGAGTTTAAGAGTTCGGTGATTTTAGTTTTTTTTAATCTTCAATTTTTCTACTTACTATAATATTATACATTTTTTTAAATTCATTTTTTAATTTATTTAGTTATTTATTTATTTATTGAACCAGTATAAAATTACATTCAAGTACTGCATTCAAGTTTTTAAATTTCTTTTATCATGTGATTTTTACATATGATATTAAATCTATAAATGTTAAATCTGTAGACAAAAATAGTCTAGTGGAAAGCTGTACTTGCCGTATTATAATTATTAATTGAGAATCGGAATAAGTTTCGATAATTTCTATTTCCTTTTATTGATCTGCGCTAATTAGATGAATTTAACTTATTTTTGTCTACCGAGTGTTGATTATAGATTGAATAAGTATAAATAGGCTAAAGAAAGAAAGAAAGAAAGAAAAGATTGCTGATCGATTGATTGAAAAAGACTAATTGATGATTGCAAATTCTACATGTATAACTTTTTCGAAAAAAGTTTATTAATCATAGGATATCTTACTTCGAAGTGCGTTTGCATTATACGTCGACGTAGCTTCGATTATAATAATATTAATATTAATAATTGTTAAACAGATCTTTTAAAAAAATTACGCAACACCGTTAGCATATAAAAAGATACGTTTTACTTTTTTCAAAATCGTCTAAATTACTTTTAAAATGAAACCTCTTCGACTCTCCTTCTTCCTTAGAAACGGTCGATGAATTTTCTTATTTGATCGTGCCAACTGACCTTTTAAGAGGATAAGACTATTTGTCGACCGTGAATATTCCGTCTCTTCGCTGTATTTAACGTATCTCTCAATGGCAAGAGTCTTAAACATTCTTCGATCAATCCAAGCCTCAATTTCGCAACATTGCACGCTCTTGCAAAGCGAAAATTCGAATCAGAGAAAATATTTCATCTTTCAAAGCGTCCGTAATCGTCCGCATATTCTGCCGTTTTCCCGCGGCTAGTTGCGGGCCGCGATAAAAACCGACAACTTTCCCCCCCGAGATTTCCGCGCGGTAAGTGATTGATCCCTCGTAAAGCAGAAGCACCCTCTCTCCCTTTATTCTCTCGCGCTCCGCGCCGTCTACGCACTCTCGCCGGGAAGAAGCATTAGAAAAGCTGATAACGTCGCGTCTGGGAAAATGTGTGGCGTTTCAACGTTTTTTCGTATCTCTGGCTTTTTCTTTAATAAAGTCCGTTCGTAGCCTTCAATTTTTTTGAAGTAAAGTCGGAGAGAATGAAATTTATTTTAGAATTTAATATGGCTGGAGTGAGATTACATTCTGCAGGGACGAGGAGACAAACTTTCGCATAGGGGTTGATTTTCATTAACGATTTCCGCGGGAGATGACGTACCAATTTAGATAACAGTGGCTATAGAATTCAATTTGAATTGTGTAAATTTCATTTATATTACTATAAAATTAATAACCTTTTTTATTCAACAAACTAATTTTAAACGCCTAAATTGAAAAATCATTTGAAATAACAATTACAGTTATCCTACATTCAAAGAAACTTACTTCTTCCAAAATTCTCTTAATTCGATAACTTAACGCAACAAATTCACCTCAATTGCAATAAAAGCATATATCTATCAAACGCGCGCATCCCCATTACTCTCATCCGCAAAGGTATACAATACGAAATATTCTGCATCTCAGCTCGAAATCCCCACCCTCACGCGCACAGATTTAATTACGAACCCCGAAAATAGAAGCCTACACACTCCCACAGGCAGAAATGATAAATCAGAATTGCGTCCCGGCTCGTTAAGCGAAGAGAATCGAGCGAGAACGACGACGGGCGAGGGGCGGCGATCGGCAAGCAGATGCAGCACATTAACCGGCCGCGCGGCCATCGGTTACGCGCTATCGCACACAGCGCCTGTATACGGACGCCAGCCCGCTTAAATCCCGCATTTCTCTCCCGTCCCCCGAAGAGCTTTTCTCGCTCCCGAGAGCTAATCAGAGAGATTTCTTTTAGATCTCTGCACCGAGGACCGCCGAGTTTCTTGTCTTCGCGGACGCCCCCCCTCCGTCCGTGTATTAAGTTTGCTCTGCAATCAACGGGGTTTTATTGTAACGCCGCCCTTGAGGACGAGAGTTTGCTTTGGGTTTCAAGCCTTTTTTGTATGGTCGTTTTAATGACGTAGAAGCTTTCCTATTAGTTTCGACGCCGTTCGGTTAATTTTTATTTAATTTTTTTTTCCTTCTTCTCTGCTGTTTAATAACTGCTGTTCGCAAATGACTTAGGAATTCAGATTCATAATCGTCACTGTCAAAAAGATTATATTTCAAGTCCGAAAATTAAAATAAAACGAAATGGTCCCTCGATCAGTTCTGAAAACTTTAAAGATCCCTCGATCAGTTCTGAAAAAGCCCGTTTTCCCGCAAATCGCCCGCACGAAAAAAAAAAAAAAAAAAATCCCGATCGTCGGCCGGGCCGCGACTTCCCTCGCGGCGGTGACGTCAGGGAATATTCAGCAGGCTCAGACAAACCGCCTTCGGTAGGAGGAAGCTCGAGTGAATGGATGCCCGGAGAAAAGCTCTCTCGCTTTTCCAGGAGAGCACCCGGTCCTCGGGGCCAATGGGAGAAGGCTCGCGGGAGCCGCCGACGCCGACCAATCGGCTGCGATCGCGCGGCTCGAGTCGCCCTCGCGGAGGGGCGAGCGCTTAAGTACCCGAGGCAACCCCCGGCGAGCGACACTGCTGGTTGCACTTCCTCAACAAGTGTCTCGGCTCGGGGTAGCTTTTCGATTCTTGCCACTTTTTTCTTTCTTGCGCTCGGAGCTGCGAGCTTTTTGAGATCGGTTCCGCTTTTCGGTGAGTGATATAAGTGAGCAGGCCTGGTTCTCCGAAGTTTTCGCTGGGTGTAAGTATCGTTTTTGTGCTGGAAATTTGGCAAGTCGTTCGATCGGTAAGTAATGATGCTACTTTTTAGTTCACTGGGGGTAGTATTTCTTTTATTTGTGATTTTAAAAGGTGACGTTTGTGAAGTCGTGAGAAGAGTTAGTTTAAGGGGGTGTAATACGTTAAAAAAAGTTTCCCCTTTCAATCGCCTTTAAAAAATGAAATAAAATTATTAATAAATTGTAATATTTTTATAATAATATATTCAACTTTTTTTAAAAGAGTCCAAATTTGTTTAATTCTTTGGATCTAGAATTTTTGCAGGTTCAAGGAATTTCTGGATTTCTAAAAGTTTTTACATTTTATGTTATTTTGACTTGAAGCTATTTGCGTGCAAAATTTTTTTATTTAATGTTTTTAAACTTTAAAACATTGATAAAACTTAAAAACAACGTTCAAAATTAATTAATTTGACTAGTTTTTCGGGGTTAAAATGAAACGAAATGAAACGAAACAAAGTTTTAATTTCCAGTGAATGAAAATCGATGAATTCGTTGAAAAAAATACTAAAATTATTGCTTTTCTGTACCAAAATTTTGAATCAAAAGATGATTTAAATAAATCTTGATTCTTTTGATAAAAAGTTGAATACATTATTAGAAAGATATTCAATGTATTTATAATTAAATCATGTTTACAGGCAATACAAAGTGGACGCCTTTTCGTAAATTCTCAAAGTTACAAAATTATTGCAAAATAAATAACTTGAAAAATGAACTTTAACTTCCTTATTCGTCAAACTGCAAAAATCAATGTCTAGTCTTACAATACACTTTCAGATCTGCCTCTCTCTCTCTCTCTCACTTTAAAGAGCCTTCGATTAAAACCCACTGCACATTAAGCAAATTAAACATGAGCGGATCGGGTAAAGGATTATTAGGAATGTGGCTTTACAGAAGAGACGAGCAGTGGACTATTAAGGAGGGAAGCCCTTTGCACAAAAGCCGCGACGTAAGTCCTTCGTTTCCCCAAAACAAATCTCCGCACTTAGCTCAAGCAGCTTACCGGCGGCAAACGTCTGTTAAAGGTACCGCTGATGGAAAAGGTCTCGAGCGCGGACGACACGAAGAACTCCGTCGTGTTCTCCCTGAAAAACCAAGTCGGCGGACTCGCGCGAGCCCTCCAAGTCTTCCAGGCAAGCGAGCGAACGACTTTGTTAAACACGTATCTCCCTTGCCTCTCGCTTAACTAACCAGCTTCTCGTTGAAGGATCTGGGCGTGAACGTGGTGCACATCGAGTCCCGCAAGTCGATGAGGCGCGATTCCGAGTACGAAATTTTGGTCGACGTCGAGTGCGACTCGAAGCGGATGGAACAGCTTACGCGGATGCTGAGCCGCGAGGTGGCCGCGATTAATCTCGCCCAGTACGAGGAGAATGGCGCCGTCCCGCATCCTCCTTTGTCGGCTGCTCCGAGCTTCGGTCAGTTATCATTTTCTGCTCCTTACGGAAAAGAGTTCATTTTTTTTTATATTATAGTATCAAGTTTAGAATGCTATATTAACGCTTGCTTTTATTTTTTATTGAAATAACTTACTCTTAACGCTATAAATGCCCAAGTAAAACGTGTAATGACATATCTAAAGTAGATATGAGCAGATCTAAATTATATATAATTTAGGTATAATTATACAAATATAATTAATATAATTGTAATGTCTTTGTAGTTTGAAAGTAGTTTTAGGGACGAAAATTAGCAATTTTAAAAAAGTATAAAGAATGCAGGTGGTATGAGAGTAATCTGCATTCCGATAATCTATTGTGTAAAGGTATTTAATGAAATATTTGTTTTTTAAACGTTTGAAAGTGTTTTATCTTCTTAAAATAATAAGTAAAAGAATATCATTAAAATTTGATAACTCATAATGGTAGCACTCTTTATTCATTATTTCATAAATTTTGTAGACTTTAGCGAAGTAGACATGGTTTGGTTCCCACGTAAAATAGCAGATCTTGATCAAGCCCAAAAGGTGCTGATGTACGGTTCCGATTTAGATGCTGACCATCCTGTAAGTTAAATGTAGCGAACATCTATGAGCCTCTTGTATTCTAAATTTAAATTTCATTGTTTAAAAAGGGTTTCAAGGATCCAATTTATCGCAAACGCCGAGAACAATTTGCAGAAATTGCGCGCAACTACAAATAGTAGGTTTTCTTTTTAAGATGTTTTAGTAAACTTAAAATAATCAAATAAAATTTGATTTGATTGAATTTTAGCGGGATGCCAATTCCAAAAATACAATACACCAAAGAGGAAATAAAAACTTGGTAAGTTTTTTTTAAATCTAACAAATATTATTTAAACGTAAAAGGTTGAAAATTGATAAAAATGACCAAAACCCTCTACATTTTGAATGTAAAAATCTCTTTTCTACGCAGTCGTGAAAAATCCATACACCTCTTAACTCCAACCGATTCCTCTCATCGCGAAATGACAAATCGGCATTTTCAATGATCCATCGTCTTAATGGCCTTCTCCGACAAAACTTCCTCTCCTCTCGACGCGTGATTCTTCCTCACGAAGGCAATCCTCCTTCCCCCTTATTCTTCGACTCTTCCTCCGAGAATAAGGGTTGATCAGCCGCTCGCGCGCCGAGTTTCCGAGCTGAATGCCGCCTAATTGGCCTGATTTGATTCGACACTCGGCTGCACTGCCGAGCTGCTATCGGCGCTGACTGACGAGTGTAAAACAAACCGTTTTATTTCATCTAAGGTGAGAGCTAACTAATTAAGGAGGAGAGTTTCAGGACGGGGGCCGATTTTTAGAAGCCACGGGGAGTTTAAAGGTCAGACTGGAGTGTTGGCTTGCATTGAAGACGTTATTTTGCGAGAGCTTAGCACTATTTATAAAAAAAGACTGATTTTAGGTTTTATAGAACAAATTTCGATATTTTATCGACAATCGTAACGATTAACCAGTAACCTTGTTTAGGGGAACAATATTCAGGGAGCTCCACCAACTTTATCAGAAGCATGCCTGCAAAGAATTCCTTGAAAATTGGCCGAAACTCGTAAAATACTGCGGATACAGGTAAATCTCACTTTATACGACGAGGCACCTCCAAAACACTAAAGTATTTAATGTACTCCCGCAGAGAAGACAACATTCCGCAACTGCAGGACGTCAACGCCTTCTTAAAAAGTAAGCCTTCTCCCCGCCAAACCCGATCCGTCGCTTATAAAATAGCCCAAAGCCCATAAAAATTATTTAATTCCCCGACAGAGATGACAGGCTTCCAGCTGCGACCGGTGGCGGGCTACCTCTCTCCCCGCGACTTTCTCGCGGGTCTGGCCTTCCGCGTCTTTCATTGCACCCAATACATCCGCCACTCGTCGGATCCCTTTTACACGCCGGAGCCGTGAGTTCCCGAATTCTCGAAACGGACGCGACGCGTTGTATACGTTCCGTTTTCACCTCTTTGAATCGTTTGCAGGGACTGCTGCCACGAGCTGCTGGGTCATATGCCGCTGCTCGCCAATCCCAGTTTCGCCCAGTTCTCCCAGGAACTTGGACTCGCGTCTCTCGGCGCGACGGACGAGGATATTGATAAGCTGGCTACCGTAAGATCTTTACTTGGTCGGAGAGGAGAGTTCGTTTCTGGTTGCATAATTCATGACATTCATTTACTTACCAGAGTTCTGCGCTTTTTTCTTTGAAAATAAAAACTCGTTATTTCGTATGAAAGGAATAAAAGTCCTTTGAAACAATAGACATAAATTTCAGCTTTACTTCTTCACGGTGGAATTCGGACTGTGCAAGCAAGAGGGAGACTTGCGCGTCTACGGAGCCGGACTTCTCTCGTCGATCGCCGAGCTGAGGCACGCAGTTTCCGCGCCGGAGAAGACCTTCCGATTCGAGCCAGATGTCACGGTGAAGCAAGAATGCATCATCACTGCTTTTCAGAATGCTTATTACTACACCGACAGTATCGAGGAGGCCAAGGAAAAGATGAGGTGAACTATTTTTTTTTTTTTTTTTTTTCGTTTTTTCAACCGAGAAGGCAAACTTTTCGCGGACGGTCATCTCGAGTTGTTAGTTTTGTTCATTTCAACCTTTGTCTTATCAGAATGCTAATTAAAAATAAGCCACGTTCGAATAACCTTAATTTAATTTAAACAGAACGAATTAAAAATGGTGGATTTTTTTTCGAAACGTTAATTCGAATCTAATCTCTTACAGCCTATATAAGTAACTAGAATGTTGAGTAATATTTTGAGCGTTATCATTATCTTCAGATTCATTGTAAAGACTGCGAGTAATTGCTGAGTTAGCATTGATAATTTCAGCTGAACTGTGTAGAAAAACTTTTTTTTAAGCTATTTCTGTAGCACTGATACCAGCATTTTACGCAAACTAATTCCATTGTTTCTCATTCAACTTCAAAAGGCTTCCACTTTTCAATCGAATCAGATCAATAAACATTTCGCTCAATATACAACTTAAATACGATCCCAATAATCTCCGTACACAAGAACCACGTTAATATACTCGCCGTCCTCACTTTCCCAAGAATCCCAAGAATCCGCGCAGATCGCCCGTAAAAACCTTTCCCCGGCTCGTTTCGCAGGCAGTTCGCCAGCCAGATAAAGCGGCCGTTCGGTCTGCGCTACAACCCGTACACGCAGTCGGTCGAGGTGCTGACGGACGCCCAGAAGATCACCGCGGTGGTGAGCGAGCTGCGCGGCGACCTCTGCATCGTCTCGAACGCCCTGCGCAAGATTCACCAGCAGGACGAGAGCGTGAACGTCGAGCGCATCACCAGCCTGCTCACCCAGGGCATAGACCTCCAGCTGGACAACTCGAACAGCTCGAGCGGCAGCTCCGACGACGACAAGAGCCCCAATCGGGAGACCGGGAATTAGGGGATCTCTGTAGTTTTCATTTAATTCGTATATTTTTCGTCGGTAGTTTTGGGCTTAGGTTGGCTCGGGGAGTTTATTAAAGTGATTCTCTGATTGCTTTTTCGGTGGACGAGAGATGCTGCGGGGAGATATTTTTGCGGGGGAAAGGTCGGTCGACGATTTTTAGAGGTTTCTTTTAGCGTAAAACTATCGACTGGAAATTTGTTGTAAGAATAAAATTAGAGATATTAGAATGTTATCTATCGTTTGTTATTCATATTTCAGCGTTACAAATATATGTATTTGATCTTCAAAAATTATTAAATTTAAGTTATTAAGAATGTAATTATTAAATCCTAATGTAGAGTAAAGCCGCTTATTGATGTCGTGAATATCGATTTTTTTTTCAAATGTAAACCTAAAAACCTGTATTTAAATTATTATTGAATCTTTTATGATTTTAATTTTAAACTAACTATAAAAGAATAATGTTTTTCTCAATTATTTCTATTAAATAACATATTATTTCAGTTCGTTGTAGTATTTTTGTTCATTGTTTATTTATTGCTCACGCAGGAATGAAGTCACTGTATACATGATTTTACATGTAGTAATTTAAAATAAATTAATTTTGATAACTTTTATTCTTATATTTTGTGCTTTTTTTAAGTAGAAATTATGTTAAATAAATATTTTGGTTGAATTCAATTTATGTTTTAAAATTCGAGCGTACCGTTTTATTTTAACCGTTGCAAAATACTTGCAGTATGACATTTTTTACATTCCAAACAATTTTCCTACTCCAAAATTTGAAAAAAAACACCATTCTTCGTTAATACGTAACATTGCCTTCGACGGCGCTTCAAATACATTAGGCAACGAGTGCCTATCTCCCTGCAAACCAAAAAATCTCCTCCAAAGTCCTAATCTCCCGTCGCAAGCCCATTGCGCACTCGTTCCCAGGGCGTATACGCACTATTGCAGCGCCTTGCATAATTCCAAACAAAAAATCCTCTCTCTCTCCGCAGCCTCACTGTACACTCCACCGCTACGCACTCTCCTCCTCTCTCCAGGGACGGGGCCCTACTGCCATTCCTGCAAACGTCGACCGGAGCTGAGACGCGCATTCGCGCGTGCCGCCGTGGGCGAGTCACGTCGCCGAACCACCTGTGGGAGCTCCTCTCTGCCATGCTGCACTAGCTGCAAAATAGGTGAGTCGCCGCCTCTTTGTGCCCCCGCGATCAGCGGGAGCGTGGGGCCGAGTCGCGTGGTGAGTCTGCGGGGCTGTGGCGGGCCTGCATATTGCGCGCACTCAAGGAGGTAAACAACCTTTGTTTACGTGCGGAGAGAGGGGCTCGGAGGCCTTTGGGAGTGGAAAGTTTTCGGATGCTGCGGAGTTTTGGCTTCGATTTCGGGAGATTTTTGTTTATTTTTGGTTTAATTATTAGAAAAGAAGAGTGATGTTTTTAAAAGTACTATTTTTGGCCATTTCATTTGATTAATTAATGGATTAGTTAATAGCTTTCTTATTTTTAGTTTCAATTCTAGATGACACTTATATTAATAGATGTTTAGATTAATTAATAATTTAATGTTATTTGAATTTCAGTAAACATGGCCCAGATTACAAAATCTAGCATCGATGGGCTACCAAAGCATTTTGTGTCTGCTATGCGGACCCTTTTTGATATTATGGATGACCAAAACACAGGTAAATTTGTTGTAAGATTTATTATAAAAGATAAACAATAATTTATTATTAGAAATATACAGATTGTATTATATTTTGTTTTTTATCTGCTATTAGTAAATAATTCTATTGATTATAAGTAAAATAAAAATAATTATCTTTGCAGGATATGTTAATTACGCAGATATAGAAGCACGATGGCGAGATGACGGTTCATCAGGATTACCAAAGGGAGTATTAGATGGTTTAAAGAAAGTCACACCACCAAATGGTCTGTTGTCATTTGAAAGGTTTTGTGCCGGCTTGAAGATATGTTTATTACATGCTCAAGCTGAAAGTGAATCAAAGAAATTAGATGGTAGTCAACCAAATAGACCACCTTCTGCCCCAGTGCTAGAAAATCAGAATAAAGCAGTATGGACTTCACCAAACACTGCCACTATAAGACCAAATAATGTAATTTCACAGCAAAGGACTCTTAGTATGCCACAATTACCAGGTAGAAAGGAAGGAAATCCACAGTTTGATGTAGATTCTAGAATATGTTCAGAGTCAAAACTTATAAAAGGTGTATATTTACAAAAATCCATTAATTTACCTTTTATTTAAAAATTTTTAATCATTGTACCCCTTGAATATACATATTCTGTTACAGTTTATGGTCCTCCGAAACCCCCTCGAACTGGTGCTGCTCTAGATAGTAGAGTTTTAAACCCAGATAGAAGTTTTGATAAGTCAGAAATTCGTACTGCATTGCAAAATTGGCAAATGGGTTTAATGATGGGGGCGGATAAAGGTTCTGATAAACGCCAAATACCCGGTGCAAAGTATCGTCCAGATGCAAACGCGCTACTTCCGCCTACTAGAGTTTTAGGAGATGGCAAGGCAATAGATATTCAAAATTCACAACATTTAGCACTGCAAGCACAAAATTTAAACAAAAAGTCGCCAAACAGACGGCGAGAACCGAGGCGACATACCCTGCAGAACGGTATTGATTATAATATGGTAAAGCACATTTCAATGAAAGGTTTCCCAATCCAACACTATAAAGATATATTTTTATGAGGTAGATTGTTGGGAGCCTTAACTATTTTAGTCTAAAATAATTTTTCTAAATTTACGTATTTTTGTAGATGAAAAGAATGAAACAGATCGAGCAAGAAAAAGAAGTTTTGCTTCAAGGTCTTGCGGCGGTTGAAAAAGCAAGAGATTGGTATTTGAAGCAAATTTCCGTCACACAAGAAAAGATTAAGCATTTAGGAAGAATGGGTTCACACGTGGTAAAGATAAAATGTTAACTAGTTTCTTAAAGTATTTTGGTGTAATCTAACATTACAATAAATTCTAGGAACAATGGACTGAAGCACAGCAGGAAAGATTAGAATTACAAAGGGCTAGAGTGCAGGAAGTGAACAGACATCTTGCAGCATTAATTAGCAGCTGGGAAAGAGGTGGCTTGCCATTACACATGAATCTAGCTTTTCTAAGTACGCCAACTTCAGCCCAGCTTCAACAAGACATGCTGTCTAGATTAAAACAACAGAATCATAGATTAACAGAGGTACGTTTTTGCCATAGAATTATTGTTTTCTGATTAAAAAGAGTTAATTTTCAATTTTTATTACGTATTGCAGGAGGTCAGTAAAAAGAGCCATCGAATAGCGCTTCTAGAACAAGAAAAGGACGGGCTTATGCGTGAATTGTACGATCGTCAAACAGGAATCGTTCAGTCTAGGAGATCTACAATGATTCACGAGCAGCATGATCAAACGTTCATGTAAAGTCTTTTTTAAACTTCTAATGGAAGATAACAATCTGCTTTAAATTTAACGCTATCATTTAAAAAATACTGTTTTCAGAATTTAGATGGTTAAAAGAGGTGCCTTGTGAAGAATCGTATTATTGCAATTTCTTCATCGCGAAGAAACCAGAAAATATGGAAGTGAAGTTTTAAAAGTCGAATAAGGCGATTTTTAATAACATTAGTTTTACAATTTTTTATATTGATAAATATGTTGTATGATACATCGACTTACTGTTACTGCGGTTTGTAACCGTTTATTCGTCAAATTTTATATTTTTAAAATTTTATAGAATTTTATAATAATTTTATGCATTTACATATTTTTATATTTGACAAAATTGTTTTAAAGACGCAAGTCTATTAACGAACGCTGTGAAATCTATCCCTCCATTTGTTTTAATAAGTAAGCATGCATTAAAAACATAGTTTCGTTACACTTATCTGTGAGTAAACCATTATTGCTCCATTCTAAACAAAGTCCGCCTATCGTCGAAACCTTTGATTTCTAACTATTCAACAGAAATACTGAAAAAAGCCGAAAAAGCGAAAATTATCAATCTAAGTCATAACAATCGCGCTAAATACTAAAGATTGCCATTATCATTCGATCTCGAGCTTCCGATAGTTTTGCATTGAACGAGCTTATCGCTTAAAAAAAGGCCGATAGTAAATTGAAAAAATTTCCGAGCGTGTCCCGGAGATGAAAAAGCAAATATAGCGCCGAGAGAGCGAGAGCGAGAGAGGAGGCAGACTAAAATAAAGGAAGTTTGAAGGAAGGGGAGCCGAATTCAAGTGAAGAAGATTAAGAAGGAAATGCGTGCAGATGCGCCGAGGCGTGTTTATCTTCGTATATATGTGATGCTTGCAGCTGAGAGAGTCGCACCCCACGCGCGGCACTGACTTTTGCTCGCGCGAGAAGAGTCTCAGTCGCCTCCCGCGCTTCGCTCCGTCGACACGCACCCGCTATCTAAGTAAGCCTGTGTCTTCCTCTTTTTTTTTTCTTCTCTCATTATCGTTAGCAGCTCTCTCAGCTCTTTTTCCATCGCTCTCAGACTTTCCGATTCGGCGCTTCGATTATGCCTACTTAGGCCTATTTGTAGAAGTCGAAAACAAAGGCGCGCTTGTACTCATTTACTCGTATACATGTATATTGAGACGTTGCTTAGAGTTTGAGTAGTTTTATTGTGCGCGAATTTTAGGATTCAATTTCAGCGTGGATTTTGTTTGTAAAATGCTGCTGGTGAAGCTTAGATTAATTGACGAAATTTCGAGAGTGTAAATTTTCATTTTTTTAACGTAAGCGTTGATTGTAAAATTCTATTTCAAATTTTTTGTTCGGAAATAAAATTGTGAGATAAAAATTTGCTTATTTCTTTTTGTGCTCAAAACTAATATTAGTTTTTTGCTAAGCTCAAAGATAACTCTAGACCTACCAATAATGCAGAATCGTTTTCAAATAGTTTAATTAGCAGTTTTGCCTTGGTGCAGTAAACATAAAGAATGAAAGAAAACGTTAGAAGGGTTATTGTGACAAGTTCCTTGAACAAAAGCTTTGACCTACGACCTCAGTATTTGACCGCACTACTTATCGGTACGTACCTAATTATTTCAGATCACCAAGTTCGACGATCTCTCTTATCTTCTCGGTGACTCTGTCGCACGAATTCGCCAACCTACAGCCATGCGGGGACTTCTGCTGTCGACTTCTCTCTGTCTCTTCGTATTCTTAGGTAATTATTTTCAATTGACAATATAATTAACTTTTAGAAAATGACGTATTTATTCGTCGATATAAAAGAATGAAATTTGAATGAAGCGATTGACTTACAAAATGTTTCTATTCAGAGATCATTTGAAATTTTAATAAAGTATCTAGAATGCTGTTGTATTAAAGTTTTGCAGATAAAGTTTATCAAATTTTGTAGTTAAAAATAGGAAGCATAAGAATCTTTAAAACATCATTGATAGATAGTTGAATGAAAAATACAGTTTTTTATATAATTCATTATTTCATTCTTATGTCGTACTCATTCAATTTGATAAAACAATAAAAAGTAAAGGTCATCATTTTTTCGCACTTCCTACCATAACGCACATTATTTTCTCTTTACATAATAAATTAAAATGAATTTTTTATGATCATTGCAGTGAAATATGGACTATAAAAAAATTGTTAATTTACATATAATCGTTTCCGCATAATAAAATAAAGATCTATAAAAATTTATTATTTGTTGTAAATCTTTGTTTGGCTATAACTTTTGAGCAAATAAAGATTTTTGGATGCAATTTTTTTCTAATCAATAGAATCTGATCTCCTCTTTCGTGTGCCAACAATTAAAATTATCTATAATTAACTGTTGGAAAGTTATAAATGATTAAAGAAAAATTGATTTTCCTAAGTTGTATCTAAAGAGCTCATAAATTTTGAAAAATCGACGGTTAGACCGAATCGAGGTGGCTTCTTTCAGTTTTATATGAGAAAACGTATCTCAAAGTTAAAGTAAAACACCATAAAACCCGAAGTTGAGACAGTCTCTTTGACAGTAAAAAAATATCGTAGATAAGGGGATCTTGAACTCTTTCTCCGGAACCTGACGTCTGCCCTCGTAATTAATTAACAAAAAACGCAATGCCTAAAATTTGCATCTGAAAGCCGGCAACGGAGGCAAATCGTTGCAACGACACTTAATCCAAAATTAGCGTCTCGTGCAGCGCGGCAGTAAGAAATTATCTCTCGCGTGCGGGAAACGAGACTACAATCGCATCCGGACGGCCGCGTCGCCCCGTACCCTTTCTTATCGTCCTCCTCTCCTTTCTGTATATCTTTTAGGGCGTACGATTAGAGGAGCGAACGGGAAGAGAAGAGATAACCCGAGCCGCCGCGCGCTTTTGTCGGTCAATTCGATGCGCCCCGACTCGTGGATGGTTTCGAGATCGAAAAATTAATATGGCTTATAAATTGTGCTTTTGCAGCGACTTCGCAGGCCTGCGAACTCGACAAGATGGGCACCGGCTGCAGAATCTACAACGGGCAGTGCTCCTGCGGCTACGGATGTAAAGCCGAGTATAGATACTCGACGCTCGAGGAGTGCAAGCTTGCGCTTAGCGGTACGGCTTCTTCTTTCGAGCGATCAGCTTTTTTTTTTCAACGCGGGTTCAGTTGCTGGATACTTGGAATGATATTGAGTTTTGGATATGCAAGCGGTTTGAAGTTGAAGATTAACGAAGAATGCTTGGATTTGATTAGGGAATCTTACATTTCTGACAGAGAAGTTTTTAGGATCGGAAAAATTCAAACAGTTGGATATTCAATATTGCAGCTCAAAATTTGAACGATCTTAATCATTTGACACACATGTTTCAATAATAATTTTGCATTAATAAGTT
This sequence comes from Ormyrus pomaceus, assembly GCA_900474385.1. NCBI lineage: Eukaryota > Metazoa > Arthropoda > Insecta > Hymenoptera > Ormyridae > Ormyrus > Ormyrus pomaceus. The sequence continues at coordinate 31,122 of UCOM01000658.1, read as the reverse complement.
ACTTATTTCTGAAAATCTTGTTCTAAATTCCAAACAACGTAAACAAAAACATATATATTTATTCGATTTCAGTTTGTTTTATTTTAACTCGAAAATTTTTAAAAGAATCGTTACCGCTTTATTAGAACGTAAAAGCTCAAGGCTTATCTTTTATATAAAATTATATTTGAAACAAAATTTTAGGTGGCCGTAACAATGCCTGCAACATCCCAAATAGGTGTTTGCATGGTGGAACTTGCTTACAAATTACTTCTGATCCTGGATTTAAATGTTTATGTGAAGGAACAGGATATTTTGGAGCACGATGTGAACGACGTAAGTTCCAAATAATAGAAGGTACGAATTAAAAAAAAATTTTTTAATGAAAAAATTTCTTGCAGTATGTCCTGGTCCAGAAAATCAACATTACCGAGGACCTTTTCCATACGAATGCGTTGTTATATAAGAAACTACAAATAATTATTAAGAAAAAAACTTGACGGTTCAACATGAAATATTTAGACTTAAAAATTTTGTACATAAGAATGATGGAAAATATAAAAAAATTGAAAAAATAACGTGTTTTTTGTAAATAAGATATAATATTAAATATTTAAACCAAAAATATTTTTACAAAAATGTGTACGAAATCATTTCATTAAAATCAATCAATTTTCGGAATTTACTAAGGACAGTTGATATTTTGTTCGTTCTGATGCTTCCATTGTTTATTTACCAAAGGAGGATTTACAGTTACGTTATGGTATGATGTATTTTCGTTTTCGAATCTATGGGACACAAGATGATAACAAGCGCTTAATTTCCTTTTTGTGTGTGCTTGTTTTTATGCATTTTGTTTTTCATTTGCTCCTCTTTTTTTGTCCTCGTTACGCTACTTTCGTTCGAGTCATAAGAAATATCGCCATCGTTTCCATCGCTAATTTCATTTTTTTGTATTTTTAAATAGTTTTTTCTTTGATTGTTTATCGTTGTAGAAAACGATGGTGAAATTTCGTTTATTAAAATGCACTCTTTTAAACATAATTTCCATTTTTTTATTGTTCACTGTCTTTTGAGCAGACAAAAACATCTTCTGTTACTTTCACTCGTTCTTCTTTCCCATATCAAACCAAAGAGCTAAAACAAAATCGTTCATAACTCTAATTTGATTTTACAACACGAGATTGCATCAGGAACTTAACGACAGACTCGTGCGGGTGCTTGTACAAGCATTTCGAAGGTTTATTTTCATAAGATTAGTTTCCTACATGATTGTTTGGCTTAGGTTGCGTGACTGAAAAAAAACTCGTACAAGCACGCGCACTGCAGGCTTTTAATTTCTCTTTTTCTTTAATAAACTCTCTAGGACAAGGCGTCCCGTGTAATGTCTTTTTACATGTTTGTTCGAGACAAGATTATCAACAGAATCGTTGAAGCACGTTTTTAGAGATTCTATTTCTCCTGATCCTTTTTCGTTTGTTTCATTATTCGACGTTTGCTTTGATTCCTTACGCTTCTTTTGTCAACTTGCAATTTCATTATTATTTTCTTTTTCTTTCGAACTCACTTTTCTTGGGTAGAAAAAAAAGTACGAAGAAATCATAACGTAAAAAATAGTATCAACATGTACGTATATTTTTATAAAGACAGACAAGACAAATTTCATTGTCGCAAAAATTACAAACAGACGACAGCAGAACGCTTCTGCCTTTTTTAATTGTTTTTAAATTTCCATGAACGTTAGTTCTCGCTGACTTCCCCTCGATCCTTTTTTCATAATTCTAATTTTTTCATCGCCCCGCGTATTCCCTGCTGCGCGCTGTCCGTTTTTTGTTCCTTTTATTATTTTTTTTTTACTTAAAACACTAAATTGTTTTCGAAACTTTCAAAAACTTGCTTACGTATGACAATTTCACAAATAATTAACAATTGTTGGCGAACTCCCTGCGATTTCATTTCAATTTAATAACTACAGTGTGTCTGCATATATTGTTCTGTTTCCTTTTTTTTGTATGTATGACGAGAGGCTAAAAACATATTCCTCCCCGATAAAAATAAAAAATAAAAAAAATATAGACTCGTTGTCCAATTCGTCGCCGCCGACTATGCGCGTTGTCGTTACACATTTTGTATTTCTTTACAATAAAGTGTCTTGGATTTGGCAAATGTTCTTAGTTCGCGTTTCTTTCACCTTAAAAATTAAATTATAATGATAATAATAATAATTATTATTTATTACAATAATCTCGGCGTCGACACGTGCATGGACGAAAAATAGGTAAGGTAGGTATGTTATCCGAGTTTTAATTCTTTCATTTCTCTTCATCCCCTTCGTTTAGGTACAACGGTTAACATTATTCATCGATGGCACCTGGTATGCGTGGTAGCCGCTCTTGACTAAAGCCTTTAGTTCCATCTGGACCTTTTGGTTGTCTGACTACGGTTAACTTCGGTCCAGATTCTTCTAAAGAGATAGTGCGCAGTCGACTTATCAATCGTTCTGGCCGCTGTTGCACTGCATCGCTGCAAAATAATAAATTATTTAGAATCATTGTCTCAAAAGGTTTTGCCAATCAAGAATTTCACGTAATAAGTTATCCTTGTTAATCAATAGCAATCATTGATTCTTTTATCTTTTTTACGACTTAGTCGGTATTCTTATCTACAATCATGAATCAAAACAAATTCTTAAAGAAACAATATGCATCCTCACCTTAAACGAACAACATTACAGGCAGAAGATTTTCCAGAACGTTGATTCGTCACCAAGACGAATTCGACGTAATCGCCGGGCTGGATTTTGACATGATCGACTACCTGGCTCATGTGGAAGAAAAGTTTCTTTCCCTCATCAACTTCGTAGGCCAAAAAGCCAAAAGGCCCCAGAACCGCGTCAACGGTGGCGCGGTGCTTTTTTCTTACGGCGACAATGTTGCACGCATAGCCGTCAGAATCCAATTGAAATTGCACGGGGTCACCGGACTGTAGCAGTTCGCGCTTATTCGACAGGCCCATAATACCGAATTCATACTCCGGCGTATCCTTGTCTTCGCTCGTCGGATTCACCTTGATCAGGCCGGCATACTCCATTTGATCGGGATTCGCACTGCGCAGTGGCCGAATCACCGTGCCGCCAAGGACCTCACTATTTACGTTCGGTCTTGGTATGCTGCCCTTCGTCAGCAGTCGTACGGATTCTGCAGCGGTACATCCTCCGGTTGCCCGGTTACTGCTGCCTGTACCTATAGTGCACTCGACGTCAGCGCCCAATTCCAAAGTGCTCGTATCTCCATCAAAATTGCTGCAATCATTTGAAAATGTTATTGAACTGCAAGGATTCGTTCAGTTTGCTTACGAAATTGTTATGCTTACCTAAAGTGAAAAAATATTTCTTTATCATGATTTATAGTTTCAATAAAACCAAAGCCATCCTTAAGAGCAGCGATAAAGCCTTGAATAACATGTCCAGAAGATTTTTTGTTGCCATTTTGGTTTTGAATTTTTTCTCCAGTAGGACTTAATAATGAAATATCTACAGCGACAAGTTCTTTATTACGTTTCACTTGACAGATACTAAATTGAACCTGCGAAATAATGTAGATTTTAAAAAGCGTTATTGTGATACTGCTTTGTTAGGATGATTTAAGTAAATAATATTTACTTTGTCGTTGAGTTTGGGAACATTTTTAGAGTTGCAATCCTTCGTGAAGAAAATAATGCTTTTTTCTTGATCATCTTGGAGGTAGCCTATCAGTCCAGGCTCATTTCCGTTGGTGTCTTCAATTACATTTCCCAACACATTACTTTCTATTATAGTTTCAAATTGAACTGTACCTGCTGGCAAGTGCTTCAATCTAATTCCGCTCTGTCTCGTATTGGAAAATGATGAAGAAGGATCCTAAAATTGATTTATAGATAGATTATGCTTGAACTGCTAAATTCACTTGTTTTCTCATGAATTTTTAAAATAAATTACCTGTACGACAGTGAACTCGACTTCATCCCCAACACTTATCTCTCTATCAACGTCTAGCACCTCATTAAAATGAAAGAAGAGTTTTGTATCGCGTTCTACACAACGTATAAAACCGAACCCATCTTTCAAAGCAGCAATGATACCCTGTTCACGTCGTTCACCAGATACCGAAAAAGATTCAGGTAAAAGTGAAATTTCGGTAGCTCTCTTTAATTGATCTCTAGTATCTGTTGCAATTCTAAACTGAACCCAGTCTCCATGTCTAAAATTAAAAATTTCATTAAAACTCTTTTGGAACTTGAATGAATTCTATTATTTATGTAATATCAACCTTAAAGTAAAATCTCCTTTTTGATCTTTATCGCCAAAAGGCACTTCGACTTCCGAATGATCGGGAGCTCTATAACGAATGCGGCCTGGTAGCGGATCGCTTTGGTGTCTAGCTGAAGTGCCCCTTTCTAATGGTTTTAAAACTTGTCCTTTAATAACTTCATCGCTAATTTCTTCAAAAACAATAGATCCTGGTGGCAATTTTGTTATATTACATGCTACTTCTTTGCCCTACGAAGAAAACAGACAAGTTATATACAAATAGATATATACGAAATTAATATATAATTCTTACATTTCGTGTTTGTATAATAAATTCAACATCGTCGCCAAGCCTTAATTCTTCCTTCATAGACTTAGCTTCACTGAAGTGGAAGAATATTTCTTTAACAACATCTGCACGTTCAATGAAACCAAAATTTTCTTTCATTGAACACACAACTCCACGATAACGGACAGGATGAGCTAGATTTTCCAACCTAACGTGGCACGCTCCCAAGTTTCCACTGATAATAAAATATTATATTAATAAAATTTGCATTGTACAAGCTTGCTTATATCATTGAATGCTTACCGATGATTTGTAGCTACCTGAAACGAAACTTTATCACCGTTACGCAGAGTTACATTCCCCTCGACATCGTCTTTGGTATATGGTAGAAAAAAACATTCGCCTCTATTTTCATAACTGATTCGACCCTGAGAATCACCGTTTGCTTGTAATTCTGTTGTAACATTACCCGTGACTCGTTCTTCACTTAAAACCTATAAAATATGAAAAATAACGATGAAAATGTAAATGATCGAGAAAAATAAGTAGTAAAATCGATTCGTTAAAAATACTTACCACTTCAGGAGCGATTTTGCTTACAATACTTGCAATTGGTTTTCCAGTTCTACGATCATATGTCATTTCAAATTCTACAGGATCCCCAATTTTAAGATGTTCAATATTGCCACTAAATTGGCTAAAGTGAAAAAACAGCCTTGCTTGCCTTTCACAACACTGAATGAATCCATAAGAGTGCTACAAACATAAAAAAATTTTAAATGTGTAAAAATTTTAAAACTAACTTTTGAATAAAAAGGTTAAGATAGATTACCAAGAGTTTTTCAATAATGCCAGTTTCACGTGGGCCCTGATTTGTGTTCTGATCTGATTGATAAGATGAATTATTTGTTGTTACTGGCTCCCCTGAAAAAGTTACACCTCCTTCTAAACCAGTAAAGGTACCAATGGGAAACCTCGCAGTCCCGTTGCGAGGAGAAGTTTGTGCGCCTGAATAATTATTGAACGTTGTAGAATTCTTTCCAGAAGCAGGAGGCGAGTCCATGTAATCACCACTGTAATTGGTGCCATTGCGACTGTAATTATTTGCTTGATGAGTTCCACTGATAACTTTAGGACTTGAAATGGCCATGGACTTGTACTTTAATATAGCTGGATCAGAGTTCATGATTGGCGACTGGAATAAGGTTTTCCACTGAGGATTGTTGGACATATCTCAAATTCTTTATTTTTAATGCTTATACTATTCCTCTCTCTTATTTTTATTTAACTGTCTCTTTGTCTTCTCGTTGCAGGTGATGGAAATGATCAGTCGGACTTATCTTCTTTGCCCTTAGCGCTTGTTGGCCTTGTCAGCCACTCACGATATTGTATACTTATACTTAGAAATTTTAGTCTTTTCAATTATTTAAGTGTTAACATAGATATCACAGAATGGTTCTTGGTACCTTAAATCTTCGTTTATTTATTATTTACGACTTTACGAGAACTTGACAAAGAGGAAGAAAGGCTCCTTGAAATGCCGCCAAAGAACTTGTGTTACCTTCCTCTTTTTCTTCTAATGGGAAGGTTAAAGGAAGGCGATGATCTCGTCGCTGCTATTTGGTAGCTACTTTATGTTTTTTACGTATCATCGATACCATTCATTGAGAAAGCACCGATCTGTAAGGCAAGCAACCTCTGTCTCGTTGGCACTTTCCACGATACTCCAGACGCCAATTTGCGTATACTTCTTCTGTTCCAGTTCCACAACAACTTTTAATATGCTATATATGAATGAATAATGCGCTAGATTTATTGAATTTGTTTTTATCGTATATTACCAATCTTCTAAGACCGTATAAAATAATTAGCACAATATTCATGTGTGCCAACGATGATACTTTCCATTTACAAGCATACGAGATTTTGTTATAAAAAGGTGACTGTTTGCCCAACAACTCCGTTTTGATACAATTTTTAAATTACAGATACTCCAGGCATAAAAGAGAAAGAGACAAGAGAAAAACTGCGTTCTTGTTTAAACATCAGTCATCCCTTATAAAAGGTACAAATCAAAAACGTTAACGATTTGAAAGAATAAATGGTGTTGACTTGAAATCCTCAGATGTCTTCAATGCGTGCTGAGTGTGGTTGTGTTGTTTCAATAATTCCTATATTGTCGTTTTCTTGTTCTTCGGCTTTTAAAAGTTGAATTTACAATGAACGTTGTTTCAAAAATGTCCTAAACTAACAATTACACAAGCTGGAAAAGAATAAAAACAAACAATTAATCACTTATCAATTCAAGGTTCAGTCACATGCAAGATCTGGATTGGCAGCTTTGGAAAATTCATTTATAGATCTAGATCCTTTTCTGTCACAATTAACAAAAAAATTTCAACAAAAAAATTTAAATCTCTTTGGCCAAGGTAAAAAGCAAGCTTTGTTCCACTTTATAAATATAGTCAAAATTAATTCTGAACCTATCACCATTTTTATCACTACTTTAAAAATAATCTGAAAACTCATGATACATTAATTTATCGCACCGATAAATCCGTAATCAACCGATAAAAACAAATTTTAAAGTTAAAAAATCTAGCAGAAAAATTGCTTTTATTAACCAATTCACGTCCAATCTGGATCACTTGACTCGAGCAAGGCGAAGAATGCCGTTTCGGAAACGTGAGAACTACAATAAAAAATTCAGGGTCGAAAAATCCTAATCAAACCCTCAACATAAACTCGAGAAAACTCCGTTGTAATAAAATCCGAAGTGAAAATCAGGTAAAAATCCAATGTACCGTCGCTAGTTGGAGGATTTTAATTTTTTCCCATTTGAGAAGGGGAAAGAGAGAACTGGCACAACGCGCGAGTCGTAGATTAAATGCAGTCGATTGGGATACTTTTGCGTCTTGGGGGTTTCGGGAAAACGAAGCGCAAAGCTTAATACTTTGTATTTTAGTTTTTCAGACCAAAGCTGGCGGATCTACGGGACTTGGGAAGCTCGGAAAACTCACCACGACACAGCACAGCACTGACGACATGCCGCCATGTTGAATGTCAACATTCAGCATTCAGGCACTAGTTTTGTCTCCCTCCATTGCCGGTTTTGCGATGTTGCCATGTGTTTTTTTCTCGATTCCTCGATTCGAGTGGACACTATGGCCAATCAGTGAACGGACAACGTGACTCGGCACTTGCACAAGACGTGGCTCCATTTTTAAAAAATTACTTTAACATCAGAATTTATTTTTTTATACTTTATAAATTATAAATAAAATTAAAAGAACATCATAGTTTGTTTCTTTATAGTTTAGAAATCGGTTAAAAAGATTAATAAATTAAAAAATTGTTTTGAGATTTAAGTTTTGGGGACAAAATGACAGGCCCTATATGGCAACGGTGTAAAGTCTTTGAAATATGGACAGAAATAGAGAGCAGAGGAAAAAAAATTTGTTTACGAAGTAAGAAAATGACAGAATAATAAATAAAACCAGTAGTAAGATAAAAAGATTGCTTTTGAATTTTTTTATATAAATTATTTAATGCACCATTTTCAAACAGTGAAGATAAATTACTTAGAGAGATAAATGCATTCCTTGATGCAATGTGTAATAATTACAATGCCTTGCAAAAGTTTTATAAAAATGTAAATGCTTATTAAAACATAATTGCACAGCTTGATTGATTACTTTTTGTGGGTTAGGTCATTACTCTAAGTTTGTCTGGTATTTAGACCTCCCTTGCAGCTTATGCAATGTTCTAAATACTTTTTTAGACAAATTATCATTATGCAATAATTTATTAAGCTTCAGTTGTCTGCTGCTGTTCAAACTTTGGATACTTTGCCTCGACATCCGCCCAAGTTATTTTTCCTAGAGATAAATCTCTTACTACTCCTGGTAATTCTTCCAACTATAAAAAAATATAAAAAGTGATTATAAGTTTTTTGATAAGAATATAGGAAAAACTTTTACATGACTAATATTTACATTTATTCTGACTTGACCCATACTATCTCTTTCTCTTAACGTGGCACTGTGAGGTTCTTTCAATGTATCAAAGTCGATAGTGATACCGAAAGGTATCGCGATTTCGTCTGTCCTTGCATATCGACGACCGATACTGCCAGATGAGTCGTCAACTTTATGCGATACATCTACCCTTGTTAGATTTTGCGCTATAAAATAAAATATTATTAAATTTTAAATTCAATGAATATTTAAACAAATTTTTTACTGGATGTAACAGACAATACTTACACAATTTTTTGACAAAAGGAACGAATTCAGCATTTCCACTAAGAGGCAAAACAGAACACTTTAAAGGGGCAACAATAGGTGGAAGGCTGAAGTAACGCCTTTGTTCATCGCCATCTCTTGTTTTGAAATTGTGTTCAAAAACTGCATACATAATTCGCCCAATACCAAAAGATGGTTCAATAACTGAAGGAACAAATTCTTCAACATGAACTACTTTTTGATACTTTTTAACTGATACCATATCTTTTGTGATTTTGTAAGAATCATCAGATACTTTTATTTCATATTCTCCTTTCTCATTAAGTTCTTGTTCCAAATCAAGCAAAGCTTGCTCATCAAGAGCACTAAGTGCTTCTAAAATTAATTTAGCCTTTTTGAGAAAAGTTTTTCCAATGACACCACGATTTGGCGCAGATTCACAAACATTTACAGTTTTGGGCTGAGGCAATTTTCTTTCAGCAACCAATCTCACTCCAGTGGCTTTTGTGTGTTGACTTAAATCATAAGCTGATCTGCAATATTAAATACATTAAAATCTGTAATAAAATTGTAAAATATAAATTTTTAAGTATTTACCTGTCAGCACATCCAACACATTCTACCCAGCCATAGGAAGTCAAGCACTCTGCATCCCAGCAATCACATGCATAATGAGCCATTTCATTTCCCATGTGTTGCCTGAATCTTAATTTTTTAGGGTCTACACCTACTCTTAAAAGGAACATTTGAATCCTAGCCATAAAGTAACCTAAAGTTTCATTAGCTACAAGACCACTTTCAACAGCTTTGCCTATAGGTACGTGTTCAGCACTTTTACCATCCATCTGATTACAAGCTGAATACAATAACATAGAGGTATCTTTTAATGATTCAAACTTTGGATGATTCTTGTCAGTGGGATCGCAAAAATGCTCAATTTCAGCCATTGTAAATTCTCTGACTCTGATTAATCCAGATCTGGGAGAAATTTCGTTTCTGAAAGAGTTACCAATTTGGGCAGCAGCAAATGGCAGTTTGTCTTGATTAAACTCAAGAAGACGTTTAAAATTGACAAAGATACCTTGTGCTGTCTCTGGCCTCAAAAATCCTTTCATTAAACCAGTAGGACCTATTTGGGTACCAAACATCAAATTGAATTCAATGGGTTCTGTTAGTTCATTTCCAGTAATTGGTGATTTTATCTCATACTTTTTAAGTACAGCTCCCATTTCTGCTTTATTCATTCCATCTAACTTTACAACAATATCCTCACATTCTCTCTTGGTTTCTTCAATTGTTTTCTTATCTGCACAAAGCTTTTCCAAATGTGCTTTTATCAAGTGATCCAATCTAAAGCACTCTCCATTCTTTGTGTCTTTAACCATCAAATCAGCAAACCTCTCTACATGTCCTGAAGCTTTGAGAACTGGTTCTGGAGTTAGAATAGAGCAGTCAACTTCTAACATTTGCTCTTCAAGTACAAAAAAGTTTCTCCAAGCATTCAGCATATTTGCTTTGAAGGCACAGCCCATTGGTCCAAAATCATACTGTCCAGCAACTCCTCCATAGATGGCAAATGATTGATCAAAGAAGAATCTGCGCTTCAAGAGATCTTCCATCCTGGATCTATCAAAAGTTGCGGAGTCAGGAACGAATGAAAGCTCTTTATCCTCCAATAGCTTCTTGCGAAGCTTGAGCTCTGCAACTGCTTTCTTGATATCCAATTCTGGTGCTCCATCAGTTTTGAGTTTCCTTACTAAGTCCCCCTAAAAATTGAATTATAATTTTAGTTGAAATTCAAAATTTTCTTCCTAAAAATTAAATTTGCTCTTTTCATATAAAAAAAATGTTGAGATTTGATTTATCAGTCTTCATTTATTATTATTAATATATATAGTAAACAATAAAGCTCCAAACTATTAGCTGTAAATTCAATAATTGATTTCTTATTTTGATAAGTATCTCTCTATTTTATTATAAATCAGAATCCTTGCAAAATGCAGACTGTCAGCTGATTTAATATTTTATAAACATTATCTGCCCTTATATTTTACACTAAACAAAATGTCTAAGTTAATACAAGACGCAGAAATGCACTTTTTAATTTAAAGTTTATCTTACATAAAAATCATAAAATCAACAAAAACCATCATCCAATCCCATCTCCTACAAAACCCATAGGTATTTATATCAAACGCCAAAATGCTCATGATTGAATCACCCTATAAGCACATGGCCATATGGTTCTACTCCATCCTCTTTTCCGCTCACCTGTGCTTTTACACTCGCCCTGAGAGGCGCGAGTTCTTCCTCGATCTTGGGATCGGTCATGTCGACGGGGAAGTTGAGTTTGACTTTTCGATGCTTCTTTTTGCTACCCCAGGCAAGTTCTGGAGCGGCTGCTGCTAAAGCGTGGCTGTTCTTGAACCTGCTCTTGATCGGCTGCTGAAATGCGCCTGTGACTGCGCGCCCAAGTCGCCAACTGCAGCTTAGGAGAATACGCATCCGTTGCTGCTATTACCTCTCTCCGTGGCCGGATCTCCGCGGCCTGCTAACTTTCGCTCGGGGAAAGGAGGCATGGAAATTCGCGCCGGCAGGGAGGTTAGATGATTTAGGAATGTACAAAAGTGCAGGGCGACGGGAGGAGATGATACGAGCTTGCAGCTCTGGTGGTAAAGAGAAGCATCTACTGTTATCGTGATCTGCGGCTATATAGCGCGGTTTCGGGAAATGGGAGATTTATGAGTCGTTTTATAAATTATTTTGGCCAAATTTTTCATTATATTAAGAATTCATTTTATAAGCCGTGAGGATTCATAAGTAAATATTTTGTCAAAATAACTTAATAATAAATATTAGACAATAAGTTTATCCTAGATAAAAGTACAATTTCGATTTTTAAAATTTTTTATCATATGATAATTAAATACTTTTAAGTTCGTATAATTATAAAAATATTATTAATTATGCTTTTAAATTATTGAGTCAACATAATCTGTTTACGCATTTTTAAGCTATTGATTGATGATTCATTTTAAACCAATAAAAAACCTCATCCCAATATTCGTAAATTTTTCAAGAACACATGAAACTTCTCAAAAAATCTAAAATTAATCCTAATCAATAGCAGATATTTCCAAACTCTGACTCGATCCACGAAAATAAATCGCCAACGAACCTTCGGTCAGCGATTGAACAAATTAGTTATTTTTACATTTACACAGTGCCAGGTGCCTTCTCCGCACCCAAAAACCGCTCCGAAAAGTCCCCCGCTCTCCTTCAAACTTCCGGCGACTTTCTCTCCGCTTCGTTGACCCTCCCTCTCAGCATCATCATCGGTGCGTGGCGCTGCCGCGCCTCTGCTCATCCTGTGCATATTCAGTTCGGTCTTGTCGGCTGCCTGGGGCTGGACCGTAAAAAAAAGAGTACAATAATAACGGAGGCGCTCGGCAACAGCAGCGGCCGCGAAAATGTCACACCAGACGGGCATCAAAGGTAAAGAAAGCTGAAAAATATTGGGAAAGAAGGAAAGCGCGGCTATTTTACAGTTTTCTGTTCTATTTGCAGCCAACGAAGCACTCAAGAAAATCTTCGCCAAGTGCAGGGATGGGAAGATCCGGGTGCTCAAGGTTTCCATTGAGAACGGTATTTGCCACTAGCTTTGGTTTCAAATATCTATTTTTATTTGTTATGATCTTCAGCTGTTTAGCTTCATACGGGAATTATGGAATTTTCTTTTGTTATCTTTTTTATAATAGTTGAATTATTTTGATAAAAATAAGAATATTAAAATCTGTGAATTAAAATTAAAATTAACAATTTTAACATTTAAGAAAATTAGAAATAACAGTCAAAAGAATGAGGTTTCAAGGCTAATCTGTTTATAGTAGAATGAATATAGTAGAAGCCAATGTTAAATTTACATATGGATTCACTTTATAAACTTTGATTTTTGAGAGAATATGTGCTTAATAGATATAGCCTCAGAAAATAATTTATAGAAATATATAACAATAAATTTAAAAGTAAAATAACCTAAAATCTTATCTTAGTTATAATTTTATACTATTAAGTTTAGTGTTATCTTATCTTGCAAAATCTGTAATTGTCTTTAATAATTTATAGAGGAACTTGCTCCATCTGCTTCATCCAAACCTGTGGGAAAATGGCAAAATGACTATGATAAAATGATAAAGCCTCTGGTAGAGGAAAATCAGCCAGCTTACATCCTTTACCGAATGGATACTAAATCACCTGATTCTGGATATGATTGGCTTCTGATATCTTGGTCACCAGACACTGCCCCAGTTAGACAAAAAATGCTCTATGCCTCTACAAAAGCCACCTTAAAACAAGAATTTGGAACTGCATCTATTAAAGAAGAGCTTCATGGAACTGTTCCAGAGGATATTAGCTTAGAAGGGTATCATAGACACAAGAAGAATGATGCAGCTCCAGCTCCATTAACTACTGCCGAGGAAGAATTAGCAGAACTGAAAAAAACAACTGTTCATACTGAGTACAACATTGAGACTAGACATCAGACTTTGAGTGGTGTAGCTTTTCCTGTAACTGATGAAGCTAAGGAGGCAATAACGGATTTGGGAAAAGGTATTCATGAATATGTGCAATTGAGGATCGATATAGAAGAAGAAAAAATTCATTTAGTTATGGCTTGTGAGGTCTCATTAGATAAATTACCAACTAAAGTACCTGCAGATGCTGCTAGATATCATTTGTATAATTTTAAGCACACTCACGAAGGAGATTACTTGGAATGTATAGGTAAAATTAAAAATATTTCTAAGATTAAGCTACTTTAATTTATTTAGATCATGAATCTAGTTAAATAGTCTCTGTGATTTTTATAGTACCAAATTAATATCATTAAAATGTATATATAGATATATAAATTTTGAAGTAATTTAAATTTTTACTTGACAGTTTTCATATACAGTATGCCTGGATACAGTTGTACTATTAAAGAAAGAATGTTGTATTCGTCATGTAAGGCTCCCCTTCTGGAAACAATTCAATCTTTAGGAGTAAATATAGCAAAGAAGGTGAGTAATTTTAAATTATTTCTATATTTAATGTTTCAATTACAATTATTTGTATCAAAAAAGGTGCTACTTTAAAAAATGACAATAAATTTTACAATTTAGGTAAAGGATTTTAATTTGAAGCTTATTAGTTTCAAATTTACAAAAAGAAAAGAACTTTAATTTGAATTCTTTTGGCAAAATTATAGTTTTTGTCGTCCTTTTAAAATAGAACCGTATTTATTGCTTTATTTTTACGTCTTATATTAAACAAAACTGCATCGTGAATGGAAAAAATGCATGAGCTGGATTTCCATTTAAAAAATCTTAAAAATCAATTTTGAAGTTAAAATTAATTTCATTTTTTTAAATAAATATAAAAGTTAATTTAAAAAAAAATTGATTTTCAATGATCTTATCCTAAGTGTGCATTTAAAAATTAGATGTAGTTAGAAGTTTTTTAAAGAGAAGTTTGCTTTGTTAACTATGATGTGCCTCAAACAAAAAAAGAAGCAAAAATTACAAAAAATTCTCCTTTATCATTCTGCGTGCTATCGTAGTTGGAAGTGAATAGCGGTGAAGAGTTGGCAGACATGCTGGAAGACCCGCCGGTGAAAAAAGATACGGGTGCATCGACGCCGGCAACTCCGTCGACACCTTGTGCCCCACCGAACACAATAATCCAAAAGAAATCCAAGCCGAAACGATCCTGCATTATTAGTTAACAGGCCTAGAACTCGTTCTTTCTCAAAAAGCGCGCCTCCTCTCCCAAGAGAGAAGAGATTAAACAGTTTTCGAATAGAAAAGCAGAAGGGAAATGTCGTCCAGAACTTCGGATTTTAAACTTGTGATATAACGCGAATTTTCTCATATATATTTTTCTGAATTGCTAAATTCCCGAGATCATAGGATTAGTCGACTAAAGTGATTTAATGTAATGACAGAGGAAAAGAAGACCTAATGTATTTTTCTAAATTTTCCATAGTCACTTTTCGGGCCATAAATCTCTGTAGCGATATTTAGAGAAAAGGAAACAAAGCACAAGGAAAGAATTATTTTTAAGAACAATTTCAAAGAATACTTGAACAATTTAACGGTGATATTATTATGAGATCCTACGTGTCGATAGAGATGATAGTTTTATTTTGTTGTGAGATCTGTAAGTCTTCGTCTCGGCCCAAGTCGTCCGACTCGTCTCGATTTCAAGACCTCCGCACAGCTTGTTTTAGTCCTAGTTTCTTCAACAAAACGTGATTGTATATCGTTTCCTATTGTGGTTTAACTTTTACTAATATTTCGTGTGGTCAAAAGTCAGTGCTATTGCATAATACGTACAAAATTCTTCGTCCGAAGCAAAACTCTACATTTGCTGAAAACGCAAACGATAATCGAATGCACTGCCTCTCCGATTAGTTCCTAGTCTTGAAAATGCGTGATATACTTACCTGTATAAGTTGTACGTGTCTGTACTTTCGTCGTAAAAAGGATTGGAATCGAGCACGACATCGGACATTGATATATGTAGGAATTAATTTAGAAATGTTTAGAAAAAAGGTCAGCTGTTTCTTAAAAGACCAATTTTCTTTTAATCTTGGGGTTCGTGTTTTGCAAGTACAAACATGATTTCATTTAAAAAGTGTTTTATTTATTCAATATTGATTTGTTTGTTTTAAGTCTAGTCTTAATTATCTTTGAACAGTGTTTAATAATTAAGATTAGAAGCAATTGTTCTTTTAAGGAATAGTCAATGATTTATTAGTAGCTTCGGTAAAATGCCATTTATGTGATGAGAGATTAAAATGGAAAGAAAATTAGGAGTATATCTCAAATGCTTGAAGTATTGTAATCTGTACTTGCCTAAATTCTTTATATATTCTATTAAGAAATAGTTACAAATATGAATGAAAGTAGATATATACTGATAACGTCAATAATTTCTGAAAGTTAGTTTACTCTCTGATGTGCCCAATTTGCAAATACATTTTAAAGGAAAGTTACAATACGATGTCAATTTTTATTAATTTTATTTTTATAAAAACGATTTTTAGGAAAGAGGGTATTTTCGAAATTTTTTAAATATCCTTTTTATTATTTATTTAAACACAACTTCGCATTAGAATATGAATCTCAATATTTATTTTAGTGAGTAAATAATAATATCAATGGTATAGAAATTTTATTTTGAATGTTTTGGAAAATTAAATTATACAAGTTGCCGATCGCAAAAATCGCGATTTTGTAATTAGGTTTTCTTTCGTTAATGTTACAAACATATTTATCTACTTTTAATATTGTTTTAAAAATCATTTGTTTTCTAAAAAAGTTTTCAATAACTGTCTAAATACTGTCAAAGTATTATTTTTATATTTTTTGTTTCTTTTTAAAGTATTATTTTTATATTTTTCTTTCTTTTTCTCGTTCCATTAATAAAGAACAAGGTTTATTTTTTATTTCTTACGAAAATTATTTATTATTAACAGTTATTAACAGTTTCTATTGTTTTTTATAAACATTCCTATGATAATATAGATATTGAAATAAAAGCCTTCTTTTCTCAAAATTGTTTGAAAATCAAAAGTAAAAAAATATTTAAATGTAAAACGTTATTCCAAAGAGGTAACTAAATTTGAAATCAATCAATCAATGCTTCCATTCTTTTAAGACAATGTTTACTTTAAGTGATAATCACAAAAATGTTATTCAAGCATATAAAAAAAATATATATATATGTATATTGTTCCCAGTGCTAATAAGAAAAATGATATATGACAGTGGAAAATCGTAATGTTTAAGACTGATTCCAGTGAATTCCATTTACTTTAAACTTCAATAAACTATTCATTTTGCTTTACTTGATGTATAAACTTACAAAAAGCTTACTAACATTCCACTTGTGTAAATTAGAAATAGGAATGAGTGTCAAAGTTAATGTAATTCTCAAAGCTAATTCAGTTGTAAATTACTAATTAAATTTGAATATTATTAATAAACTGCTAATATTTTACTTGACTTGCTAACTCATTCATGTTTCAAGAAAAGTTTAAAGTAGATGGAAAGACCTAAAGGTAGCCATATAAAGGATGTGAAATTAAAGAGGCATTCTCTATTTTGTGTGATCTGTATTTTTTTAATGTTAGCTTTTTATATACTCAAAGTTTCGAATCCATTAGTAAGTTCTATTTTAACTGAAGCAAACTTCCAATTATTACCGTAACGCACAGACCGATGCATAATAAAGTTAAGTTCAAAATTTCTGTTAACAAATTTTCAAAACTGATCTTTAGCGTCGAAATTTCATAATTATTCAGCATAATCTTGCCTGGGGCTCTATAATTTTTTTTTTAAGAGAGTGACGTTTGCTCCAGGCCTATTTCTGTAGTAATGTTTTGATATGTATATTTAAAAATGCCATTGTTTATTTGTAATAAGGTGAACAAAGTTTTCTTGATAGTTGTAGGGTTCCAACAGTCAAGGAAGTACTAAGAATTAAGAATTGATTGAATATCTTGCCAATGATACTTTATGTATCAGAAATATAATAAATGCTATGCCATGAAATATATTGGAACTTAGTTTTTTTTTGAGTTATTGTTTCTTTTTCCAACCTCAATATGCTGTGAATGTTTGGCTTTCGAAGACAAGACTTCTAACATGGTATGTAACAGAATGTTAAGAAAGATAGTTACAAAATAGGCCTGAAGTACTCGTCCAAAAATTCTTATAAGTTAAAATGTTAATTCAAGATAGAAACTTAGAATTTGAATTTTCTTTTTTACATAGCTTGAAATAGATGATGGAAAGGAACTGACAGAGGCTTTTCTACAAGATGAGCTGCATCCAAAAGTGAATTTGTACCGACCAAAATTTGCCAAGCCGAAAGGTCCACCAAACAGGGGTGGCAAGCGTATAACAAAAGTTCAAGAAAGTGAGGGAAATTTAGAATAAACTCTTGGAGGAAGACTTATAATTTTATGTAAATAAAAAAAGAATGGGATTTATTGCAAAACAATCAGGGTTGAGGGCTGTTGCTCAGTTACAAATTTTTACTTTAATTATAACTTGTGATTATTATCACGTTCTTTAGTTGCGTGTAAATTAAATATTTAAATGTTTGGAACTTTTAACAATCTTTGCAATCAATTTAAAAAGAGAATTTTAATATTATATTTTTTAAGAAATTTATATAGTTCGATAAAAATCAGGCCTATTTTGTAACTGTGAATCTTAATTATTTATTATTATTATAATAAATTGGATTTATGTACGTTTAGTTCTTAAAATACATGAAAAAATATGTGCATAATTTAAAAAAATGCACTGGTAAAGTGCACTAAATCATTGAGTTACACCACCAGTATTTATTTTTAAACAAAGATGAATATACAATAAACATGGACTGCTTATGAATAAGAAGTAATTTCTTATTTATTATTTTATAACAACATTAAGTTTATGCTCTAATATTTACAAATATTCTTTATCATACAAATAAATGAAAAAATGAAATTCACATGGAACTTGAACTTCAAGTTTTTATTTTTATTTTACACTGGTTAACAGCACTTCCATTTCTTTTTCCTCCTTTGACAAAGCCATGTTTTTCTTTACTTTCATTATAACTCTGAAAATTGAAAAAAATATTTAAATTTGATAGTTATTTAAAAAATACTATTTTTGAAAATGATATTACTCTTCTCTACTGGTACTGCTTCCAAATTTGTAATTTCTAATGTCCTCTTCTGTCATTTTTGTTACATATAACATTAAACGCTTCCAACCTCCGTAAAGGCAACCGAAGAATCCTCCAAAAAATGCACCTGAAATCATGCCTTTAGGTCCAAGAGGAAATTTATATAAAGCTCCAGCACATGTTGCTCCTGCAGCGTAATGCCAAATTGAGTCTTTGTTTCGATAAAATGTTAGAAGTGTATATACAATTCTGTAAACAAACATTTTATAGTTCAAAGATTACAAACATAAATTGTATATAATAGGGAAATATTAAAAAATTACATGCAAGATGTACAGAAAAAACTTATTCTGGTTCCTTGAGACATCATTCCTTTTGAAAAACTAAGAAACATTTTATCTGACAATTGTCTTTTAGCATCGAACTGATTCCGAAACTGGGTAGCTTCATTTTTTTCTAAAAAATTTATAAAAGTGTCTCTTGATCTAGTAATCCCTCCATAAATTCCTCCCATAAGAAAGCTTGTGACACCGACATTTAATATTGAAATTAATGCTGGATGATATTTATTATCATGGCTATAAATTAAATGTTGAAAATACAATTATATTAGTAAACTGCAGGATTTCTTGATTTTTGTATAAAAAGTGAATATACTTACTAAGGTAAAAATAATTGTTTTAACCTCGTAAATCCACTTGAATCTGTATGTTCAGGAAAAAGTTCTTCGTGAACGTCGTCATATGGATTTTCACTTTCTTTAAAAAAACTTATGACAAAAGCATAAACCGGTTTCGGTTTTTTTAATTTTGATAACATTTTAGTATATTAAACTAGTTCTCTTATATATCGTTTTTGCATTCTACCCATCGAATCTAGAATAATTCAAAAGTTAAAAATAAATATATGCAGAAATCAGCTGATTGCCAACCGTCGATAATAAAGAAATGACTTTAACCCTTTTATAGTAAAATTCAAAGAGTTTGAATTTAAAAATAAAATTTAAAATTTTTATAAAAAGTATTTTAATTTCCAAAAAGTATTTTAATTAATTTTATTTATTTTTTTTGCAATTTATTTCACGTTAATAATTAAATAAATTTTTGCATAACCTGAAACTTGCGTTATTTACTTTTAATGAAAATCTTTTAGGTAACAGAATAGTTAAGCGACGATAATTTAATCTTAAATCTCTTAAAAAGATCTTAATTCTTTTTACAATCTTTTTTGTTAAAACATTGGATTGAAATAATTATTGACTTGCATGCTTTAGACTAAAATAATCTTTACAAAACAATGAACCAGCAAAAATTACCAACCGCTAACAGCTACCACCGTGTTCTGAAAAAAATAAACCCCCACTTTACGTGAATTCGAAAAAATTTCGCGCTCGTCAAAAGACTTAAGCGCCCATAAAACGTAGCTCCGCAACACCCCCGCAGCGCGTGGGCGACCAGCGGAAATGATCGCGGTGCGAATATAAGCACAGCGCGGACGAGAAAAGGCTGCAGGCGGTGGTGGCGAACAGCTGAGGGCCGAGGGCTCGCACACACCGGCCGGTGTCTCGTTCCCCGCTCGCGGCGCTGACGTAACGAGGTGTCAGAGCAGTGGGCGTGCGCGCGGCCAAGTGCACGTCAATAGGCAGAGGGAGGTCCCGCCGCTCCGCTACCAGGGCCGTACTCGCCTAACCTGGGAGGGATGAATGGATGGCCCGGGCCTGGTTTTTTTTTCGGCTATTTTCGGTCCGCGGGGCGGAAATGTTAATTCGCCGCTTGAGAGAGGATTACGCGGCTGACTTATTGGAGCTTTTTCTACTGGCTATTGAATTTCTGGTTTATGGATATGCTTGTCTCTATTAAAAGACGGGTTTTATGTGGGCAAATGTGTATTTATTGCTTCGGATCGAGTAGAAATGTAGGGGAAGACTTATGGACGATTTTCTACTCGGTATTGAATATTGTAGTCATTTTTCTCCTTTAATGTCTTCTTCTTTTTTTCCAGTAAAGAGGATTCGTTTGTGCAGGAAAGCTATTGTACAATAAAATAGCTTGATCTACCCATTCGTAAATAAATGTAAATATATTATTTATATATAAAAGAATAGTTTTGAAGCAATACATAATTTATTTTAACATTTATTTTATTTTACTCGCAGAGGCAGACATCACGCAGTCTGTTTATCAAGAAGCAATTTAATTGACTTTTTTATGTTTTAATGAATTACGAAAAAAAAAAAAAAAATGTTTTGATAAAAAGAACATTATTAAATTTACTATAGAATAATATAAAAGTAGAAGCTATAGTTAGAGAAATTACGTTCGATTTTTTAATATCCATTGATTTTAAATGATGTATTAGATATCGGCATATTGATTTAATAGAATTTTTACGTCGAACTACTTTTTTTTTTTAGGTCAAGAACACTTTTTTCTGATATTACAAAAAGTTTCAATAATTAAAAACTTGTATACAAGTTAAACTGACCAGGAGAGGATCAGGGGTCCGGATCACGGATTTTCTTATAACTTCGGTATATGTTTTCTAATGTTTATCTTTATTTGTTCAAAATTTATAGCTAAATAAAAATTTACAATAAAAATAAGCTAAAATTACGTCGGTGAATTTTTGTAATTTTTTTATGCAATTTTAATGGTCATTTTTTGTTTGACTATAACTTTTGAACAAATAAAGATTTTTAGATGATCTTTTTTTTTAATCGATAGGATTTGATCTCACCTTTCGAATGCCGATAGTTAAAATACTGTATAATAGAAAGCAGATGAAAAATTATAAGTGATTGAACAAAAATTGATTTTTCTTAGATTTTTGCTAAGACAGCTCATAACTTTTGAAAAATTGAGCGTTAGACCGAATGGACGCAGCTTCTTTCATATTTTAACATTAGAAAACATATACCGAAGTTATAAGAAAATCCGTGATCCAGACCCCTGATCCTCTCCTGGTCAGTATCATGACAATCTAATAAACTGAATAATAATTTTTTGTATCAATAATACAAAGCTTTTATTTTAATTTATAATATTATTAAATTCATATCTCCTTTATTATTAATAAAGTTTTCAACATTAATGCAACTAAAGGATAATAATCAGGTACTGATAAGAAAAGCATTATGCTGATCCGTTACCCTGATCAGAAACTGATTTGAAATAAGTTCAACCCTAATTGGTTTTTGCTCGGGCGATAACCACCAGCAAAATTAAATTTAATTGTATTAAATTTTTACTTCAATTGCTTCCTAAAGTTGGAAGCTGTTATACGACGACAAAACAAATATTTAAGACAAAAATTGTTTAAAATCGTGTTTTAAGACATTTGATAAAAATTATTTTGGAGCAAAAAAATGTTCGTATCTATGTGTGTATATTGGCTATAACATATGAAATATTCATCTGATTTTTATCGGGTAAAGCTTATTCAATTTCCTTTTAGAGGATATTTTTAAGTTTATAACTTTTTTTTAATTTATTGATTTTCCTGGATTTTATAGAAAAAAAAAAAGATTTTGAATAATACTTTTTGTATTTTTTGTTTTTTCTATAAAAGAGGTAATATATTTGTTAATTTTGTGAAATGTTCAAATATTCATAGAAATCAATTTGTTATTTAACAATGATTTTTTTTTATTTTAATTTATTCCTTGGAAAATATTAAACCTGTCTTTACGAAATTGTTACCACTTATTAATATTATAAAATATTACATTCATTTAAAATTTTATGACATTATCTCTTTTAGTTTAGGAGAAAAAAAATATTTATGAAAAAAGGTGCGTTTTCTTTGTCGCGTGGTAATTGGAGTAGTAATCAATAAATCGTTCTGAAATTTTGCACAGAGGTACTATTTGCATAATTTTCGATCTGCATACTTCACAAAAAAAATTTTTCATAAATTTCTAAGATATTTGGATTTAAAATTTGTTTTATTAAATTTTTAAATTGTCTTTTCTCGAAAACTATTCGATTAATCAACTTGAAATTTATAGTGTATCTAGTTTATATTATGAAGAATATAAGTACAAAATGTCATCAAGATTGTGTAATTATTTACGGAGATAATCGATTTTAAAATTTTAGGCTTTTTTTTGAGACATTTTAGGGTAACATAAAGTCATTATTTTTTTGGTAAAAATTAATCAAAACATTGTTTTTAATAAAATGAATCTTATTTCAATTTTTACAAATTCATAATAATTAATAATAGTAAAATTATTGAAATTTAAAATTTTTAAAATATTAAAGATTTTTTTTATTTTTTTTTTTAAGTTATTACATTTATTTATTTTTTTTAATCAAACTTTGTTTTTATAAAAAAAGATTCCATTCATATTTATAAATACTAAGCTCTAGTTAGATACCATTAAGGCACCCTGAAGACCCGTCGCCTCGGTAGCGCAGTAGGCAGCGCGTAAGTCTCATAATCTTAAGGTCGTGAGTTCGATCCTCACCCGGGGCAAATTTTTTGCTTTTTTCAACCTGCTGATCATATTAAGAAATAAAATAATGCTAGAAAGAGCAGTTTTTATACGGCTCTGATGTGAAATTTTTTGGTTTTAGCTGCTGCTATGAGTCGAAACATCATTGAGAATGCTGTGCTTTCGAGTATGCATCAGTCTAGAAGGCCAAGAAGCGAGAAAAAGCCTATTCCTAATGATATGAAAGACGAAAAATATTACGAGAGGCGAAAGCGGAATAACGAGGCAGCAAAGAAGTCAAGGGATGCAAGAAAAATTAGGGAGGACCATGTAAGACTAACAAATAGTGCTAATGAATTTGTTGAGCAAATTTAGTTTTTTAAGAAAAATAAAAAAAATTTTAATTACGTATGCTATCTCAATAACAGTCATTCATTTTAGAAGACTTTTTAATTAACTACAATTTTTCCAATAATAAACATTATATATATTACGAGTATTACATTATATATTTATTTTCAGTGCAAAGCTTTAAATAAAATTAATTAAGATTAAATAACAATTAACTGAATCAAGCTGCAAAAATAAAATGCTTGTAAAATAGACAATCGTCTCTCACTAAAATTAAAAACCGACATACTGCTTACAATGTATTATAAAGCAACGATAATTGATTGTCACGTCATTCCTGATCGACAGATCGCTCTGCGGGCGACAATATTGGAGCACGAGAACGCGATGCTGCGCGCGCAAGTGGTAACGCTACGGGAGGAGTGCCAGTCTCTACGGCAGATGCTGATCAAGCAGCGGATGCCGCCTATGCAATCAGTGGATCAGCTGATCGACCGGCCCATATCATCTTCCGTGACGTTGACCCCGGCCAGCTCCGCCGCTTCCCTGCCCTGTCAAGTTTGAGACGACGCCGTTTCACCCCCTTCCGCGTGATTTTCATTTGTTTGTTTCAAAAAATTGTTGAGGCGAATACGTTGCATTTCTTTTGTAAATCTAGTCTATTGATTTTTTATAACTGACGAGTTTAAATTGCTTAACTGTAATGACACCCAAATTTAT
The DNA here is from genome assembly GCA_900474385.1 of Ormyrus pomaceus. Classification (NCBI taxonomy): domain Eukaryota; kingdom Metazoa; phylum Arthropoda; class Insecta; order Hymenoptera; family Ormyridae; genus Ormyrus; species Ormyrus pomaceus. The sequence continues at coordinate 7,084 of UCOM01000658.1, read as the reverse complement.
GATTATGTAAGTAAGTGCTTGATGGATATGTATGTACAAACGAAAAATTTTGCCTTATATAGTAAGTGCCTTTAGTGTGATAATATGAAATATTCCATTTTTGTTTAATACATTGTTGATTGATATATTTAAAAAATGTACTTTAAATCACGGGTTATCTTGCGAAGGTGACACATTGTTTTGTTTACTGCAAAATATTCTGTAAAATATGAACGATTGTGTATATTAAATTGCACGTAAAAATGATTAAATAGAGATAAGTATTATTATCTATAATAGGTGGCTGCATTATTACAGTCGATTATAATAATTATTGATGGATTTTCAAATATCATATTCTCAATATAATAGTTTGTTTTCTATATTGCAATTAAGTTTATCTTTATGTATGGCTTTAAAAAAAATCTATAGCCTGTCACTTAAGTAGTTTGGATCAACTTACTTAAATGTTTAAAATTCTTTCAAATGTATGGAGTAATTGCTGAAATGTGTGAAACATTCAAATTATTACGAAACGTTATATAGTAATGGTTGTAAATACGTATTGATTTATTGTTGTTTATTAAATAAATTATTTATATACCACACATTACTGTTATATTTAATATCGACTCTTGCAGTACTTTTTTGGAGATTTGCAAAAATAAAAAATGAAAAAAAAAAAAAAATATTTTTTACCTTTTGAATTTATCAGGCAGGAACAGTTGGCTTTATCAATTTCTGCTGTGGTTGAAGTAAATGCAGGTAATGATTGCGGTAAAGCTAATTCCTATTCTACCTTAGCAAGGTATTAGAATTTTTGTATAAAATATATAATTTTAAAATTTCCCTTGATTCAATTCTCCAAAATATAAAAAAGACAAGTATACACATTCGACAAATTAAAGATGTTATGAATTTTTATTTGCTTGCTAATTTATTTCACTATTAATAAGCTCAAACTCTCGGTTGCAATTACGAATCAAACTTTAGAAAAAAACACATTATTTGTTTTAAAATACACATAATTTTAACGTATTCGTAACTTGAATTATAAATTCCAATACCTTTCGTTAATCGATCCAAACAAGCATTCAAATTTCCCCGCCGGAAAAACCCAATCATGCGCAACGGTCGCAGCGCCACTTTCCCTCGGTACCGTGACGGTCCTCGATGCAGCATTGCACAGCTTTCTTCGCGGTCGCGCCGTCAGCTGCCTAATGCGCGTCGGCGCAGCTGTTGTTTGTGTTGCTCTCGCTCTCGGCGACAGGCACGGTATACACACAAGAAAGTATCAGCCGTTTCGCGTGTTCGGCACGTCCGATATCTCCGCCGTCGACTCCTCGAAAACAATGCTGTAGGAGGTGCATTACAACCCCCCCGATGCCACGGCCGTAGCGCCGAGGAGGTAAGGAGTGTCGTACCTCGAGACTCTGCCGCCCCCGCTGGAAGTGCGTGTCGTCCGCCAAGGTCAGCCAGTATACCAAAGTGCATCGCGCGACGCGTCCATTCCGACGTTGCCGCTTTCCGTTTTGTGGTTCTCGCTGCGCCAGGCGAAGGATTAGCGTAGGTAAATTAATTTTCGAAAAAGTACGGACTCGACGGGATACGGCAGACGACGCCAAGTGATGTGTTACGTGAGTGCATTCGAGAGTGGATATATAGATGCAAGTTAGCCGAGAAGGGGTATGTGTAAAGTTTATACGCGCGGGCCAATGTAGCACAGCGTAGGATCTAATAACACGCGTTGCTTTGCCCTGATGATCCAGTCGGTGAAGTTCCAAAACAGTCCATCTCGAGAAATCGGACGTGCAGGCATTTGTTTTGGAATCGCTTCCTTAGAGTACCTCAAATATATCGGATCAACAACCCCCAAAGTATGAACTCGGGTAGCAAGTTTTGTTAAATTGCAAAAATAAAAAAAAAACAGGCGATTTTTTGGTTTTATTTTTGTAGCCTCTGAAGGGAAGCGGAGAAAGTTTGTCAACGGTTCTAAGGTCAATAATTAATTTCCAATGAGTTGTCAAAGTTTCGATAGTGGGTTTTTTGAGATGCTCCTATCTCTGAAACAAATAAACCCTGAAGTATGAAATTTATTAAATATCCATATGTGAATTCAATATTAAATATAAAAATAAAAGAAAACAGGCGAAGTATTGAGACAATTGAAAAATAATTTTTTAAGTTATTAAGATTTAGAAATTTTTTTAGAAAATAGAATAAGTTTTTCAAAAATAAAAATAAATATTTAAAAGCTGCCTGATAATCAATTCAAATTTTATTTAGCTGTTTTCCTCCATCTTCAGAAAAACGCTACAAAAATCAAACCAAAAAGAGTGCCTGTTTTTTTTCTTTATTTTTACAATGTTACAAAACTTGCTACCGAAGTTCAGGCCTTTGTTTTGTTTGTCCGATATTCAGAGTACTTTAAAAAAGCGATTCCAAAAAGAATTCCTATATGTCCGATTTCCCCAAAAAATGCTATCTCAACTGGACTATATGGTTTAAACTAGACTCTGCGTTGTCTTGGAGAATCAGAATTGCAATCAATAATTTAAAAAGTTTGGAGATGCAATTTTAAGTATACTACTACTACTCTTGGTCCTTAATAAAAAACCATTTTAATCATATTAAAGACGAATTTTTTAAAAATATTATTTCTGCTTGACGTTAGTTTATTTAAAAAATATTTTTTCAAGAATGAAAATGCATTATTTAGCTCTAAAGAAATTGATAAACTTTGTTTTTTAAAATGTAGTCTTATCAGTTTCTTTTCAAAAACTTTCTTGAGATAATTTTTCTCTATTTAGATAGTTTAGATAATTTGAAATAAATAGCATAATTCCACGAATCAACTGATAAGAAACAAAAATAAAGCGCAGAATAATAAGGCAAGACCGAAAACTTACTAGCTAATAAATTCTTTTTTTTATGATGTCTTACTCGCTTTCTGATCGTAAAATAAAAATGAATGCATAAATTTTGTCGGCCGTCCAATTCACGTGCTAGCATAGGTAGTTTGTAAATTTTGATTAACTAAAATACCACCTCGCGAGTTGTTTTAGTACCGCCAAATAACGATAAAAGTAAAAGGGAGAAAATGCTCATTTGAATAACATAGCATCGTAAATTATGTTTCGGCAATTATGCACTTTTAAAAGCAAGACAATCGCATTAAAAAAATGAAATGTAGTCTAAAAATTAATCTAACAGTCACATTGTCATTTGTAATTGTAAAAAATGGAATTAACTTAAAAAAAAAACACAATTAACATTTATCGCAGGACAATACTTTAATCTTTAAATTCGCAATTTTGCATTTGCAGGTTTGCTAGTTAAGTATAATAGTCAAAAATTTCAACGAAAATGACGCACCCCGGCTTAGCGGTGATGTTCGTAGTCGGCGTAGGCCTCGGCGCCGTGCTCTACTACTTTTTTGCGAGCACACCGGAACAGGTGGGCCAAAGTAATAGGAGGCAGCAAAGAACGAACCATCGATCGGACTCGAATCGGACCTACTGGACGTCCCAGTCAAGCGAGTAAGTTTTTAAAACCACCTTGGAACTTTTTCTTTAAATAAATTTTCATTCAAAAACGAGAGTAACAAAAATTAATTACTACGATTTATTGTTTTCATCAATAGCTTTCTTGCGAAATAATTAAGCTCGAATTAATAATCGAAAACGTGCATTGCGAAATTTCGAAGTCGTCATCTTAGTAAATATAAACACTAAAAAATAGAATGCTTAAAAATAAACAGACAAATTTACATCGGGTGGAAAGAAAAGCTGATGTGAGGCAGAAGCTTTTATTTTAATAGAAGAGCAGAGTCCAATGATGTTCAATTTAAAAATTCATCCCTACAAGTGGCAATGTCCAACAATAAATAAACGTCGCGGATTGTTGACACGAAGGGAGCAAGTTGGATGCGCTTCGAATTTTTCGTCACGGTAGAGAAGCTAAAAATACGCCAAACCTTGAACGTTGTCTCTATGCTAGTTTTACGTATACAATCATTGTAGATGAACCATCTAATAATAATTCTTCGAAAGATACGTTTCTATGCAGGAACTCAACTTATCGGCATTGTCGATTAAAAATACATTTTACTATCTTTAAATTCTTATATATAAAGTATTTTGCAATGACTCAAATGAAATTCGAAAATCTTTTTCCGTGCGTGAACTTTGTGCCTGATAAAGTATAAATTTAATCAATTTATCAATATTACAGTAGCTGCAAGATAATAGCCTTATGCAAACGTGCTTGATAACCGATAATCTAAGTGAAAAACTAATAGTTAACAAAGTCTTTGTTTTCCGAATAAAGCCTTATCAGTTATTTATGCACAAGAAAATTACACTTTCTTTGACCTTCAGAAATGTGTATGCCAAATTGTTTAATTTCATTTTGTTATATGTACGCGCATGAGGAATTTGCAAATACTGCGATCAATTTCATATAACAAAATTACTCTGAAGTAATCATTAAAGAATAACGCGAAAAGGTCACAATTTTTAAAAGTAATTTTATACTGCATATATGACTAAATGTTTATTTTTAAACGCGTTTTGAATATTTAAATACGCGGATAGTATAATAATCTACGTGATGAATTTCGTGTTTGAACGTGAAAAAATGTTCCTCGTATATTGATATGCTGCTAAAATGTTTCATAACAGATTGCGTAATATTAATTAAACAATTTTCGTTAAATTAATTATTTTATTTTTTTTCATTTCAGCCCAAGAAATAGAAGACAAGACCAAAAATGTATGATTTGTTTAGAAGATTCAAATAAAGATAGTGGAGTTCGATTAGTTCCATGTTTGCATGTCTTCCACAAACTCTGCATTGAAGAATGGAGGGTCAATGGAGTCAGAGTGAGTAACTTTTATTTTTATTTTTTGTATTACTTTTCATTTTTACAATAAGATATGAGCACGTGAATAATATATTCAATATCAAAAATCGTAAAAAAATGTTTATTGTAGGAATCCCGACAGTCGTGCCCAAATTGTAGAGATAAAATCCAGGATTTGGAGGAATTATGATGTTAAACACTAATCACCCTTCACGCAGGCATCTTCTAATTTCGATTACTTTAAGTTTAAGCAAATTTAAAAAAATTGTTTCAATTTAGAAATGACCTTTACGTTTCATTCACTTTTTAATCTAGTTGTTAAACATAATTTTGTACAAAGTTATATTTAAAAAAAAAACTTACGTAACATATCTTGTTTCGTTTGCAATTGAATTGCGTTGACTAATTCCTAATTTTTTGTTACTGATACATGACAAATATTTATAAAGTTCACCATTAAAAGCAATCAATTTATATATTATGCTACAATATATAGTTTACTATAATCAAATATTTAAAAATCTTCTAATTATATGATTACATGGAAATTTGTATGCACTTTAACTTATGCTTGTAGAGTTTGTCATTGTTAAAACTAGTGTTTTTTATAAATTGTCACGTACGCGGGCTCGGGTCGCACAGCCACCCGATGTCCTGCATCCGTCGATGCACTTGTGCAAAGTAATGAAAAGTCGTTTTTTTCTCGAACTATAATTATGATCATTAGCTACACATAAACCCATATAATATATAAAAATATATATATGAAAAAATGGATGTTTAGCCTATTGTTGTCAGTTCTGAACGTCAACCGAGTCGAGACGCGAAAAAGAATCCAGGATAAATATATATATAAATATTAAGAAACATATTACATATTACATAATTTATAAAAAAAATTGTGTTCGGCACCTAATATCTAAGTGTTTTGCTATAAAGACAAGCTAAATTACAAATTGTAACAAAGATATTTTCTTAGTGAAAAAGTAAGCTAATTATTGATTTTGTTCTTTTTATATTGCTAGTGAATAATTGAGTGTATATGACCGAATACGTAATACTCGGTACCTTATTAAGAATTATTTATAATGCGTTGTAAAAGTGTAGATTTTCTTTGTACACGTTATGAATGATGTTAGTTTTTGTATACAAACGAAAATGAGGCTGGTTATGTGATGATGCTTTTTAGAGTAAGCTAACAACGACTAATGTGTTTAACGTTTTTCAGTTAAAAAAAAAGAAGCAATTCTTGACGAAAACTTGTCGCAATAATTGTATTACAATAAATCGTATGTACAAAAAAGGGGTCATTATGAATCTATGAAATTCTATAAGCTTTTTCACAAAGCTCGAAACTGCCTTGCTTGCTCAAATTTTGAAAGTATATTCATTTTTACGATGTACTTTATATTTTTTGAAATTAGATGCGCATATATATATTTTTGTCAAAGTTCTGCGTTCAATTTAATTCGAACTAGTGTGCATCGATTATTTACGTGGATTAGTATGCATCAATCTTTGTGTTCTAATATTAAACATTTATAAAAACAAAATTTGTTTGTAACAAATAAACTTTTTTATATTAAACATCTAAAATATTGACGATTGCATTGCTTTTCATTTCCCTATCTTCCCTAGAACCTTTTCTTAAAAAACTTTCATAAAAAATAAAAGACACGTAAAAATCAAAATGAGATACAAACGAGCGAACCAAAAAGAAACCTAATTTCAATCAATTTCCGCAAAAAACCATTTCCCATCCGAAACCGCTTCCCCACGGCCGACTTACTCCACCATTAAAATCTTACCGCGGAAAAGCTAAAAAAAAAAAACTCGCAATATTGCTTCTCTCCCTCATCGTCGCGTATTCCCCGCGAGAGAGAGAGAGAGATTCATATTACGCTCGGCCGCGAAGGTCGTGATGATATGTAACTTTCTCGGAGCATTCGCGCGGGTCAATGCGGGGAGCAGAGTGCCGGGTTTCACTTTCGCCCGGCTTTTTCGAAGCGGCCACTGCACACACACACACACGCAGACACACACACGTCTTTCGACAATGGGCTTATAAGCGCGGAGAGAGAGAGAGAGAAAGAGGGAGATTTTGATTGCCGAGGCATAAAGCGCCGCGCGCGCAATTTTGCGAGGAAGTCGTTACGCTGGAACGCTCCGGTGCATTTTTTTGTGGAAAGGGCGAGGTGGACTTTTTCTTTTTAGCGGGAGGGGGGGGGGGGATATACGTAA